>VZTF01017494.1:1809944-1882530 GCA_013397755.1 Cnemophilus loriae | reverse complement strand
GCTTCCCTCCCCCGCTCCCCCCCCCCCTCCCGCCCGCCCGCCGCCAGCGCGCCCGGACGCTCCGGGAGCCGTGCTCAAGTGCGAGCCGGGCGCCCTTAGCCGGGGCTCGGCATTCCCGAGCGGCAAGGAGAGGTGAAGCCAGCGGCGCTAAGCCCGACACCTTCCTCCCGGCGGGCACCCCGGCGCCGCACCTCCGGCGCTGCCCTCCCCCCAGCCGGGCGCTCACAAGAAAAAGAGCCGGGAGCAGAGGTTGGCATCCTGCAGCGGGTTAGGCTTCTCCTCGCGGGGCACCGGTTCCATGCCTCCCCGACCCTCCCGGCGTGCGGCGAAGGCGCAGGACCACGAGCGACTTCCCACCGCTGGCAAGTGCCGCCAGCCGCCGCCGCTCTGCCGCCGGCCGGCGCTGTTTCCGGCAGAGCCGGCACCCACGCCTCGGCCCTCCTCCTCCTCCTCCTGCTGCTGCAGCTATCCGCCGCAGGACGCCTCCTGCCGGCCCGGCTTCCCCGCGGAGCCTGACGAGGTGCCGGGCGGCGCCGGGAGCCGCTGCGCTGCGGCCAGCTCAGTGCGGGCCGAGCCTCCGGCCGGGGTACTGTGCTCCGCTCACCTCGGTTACGCGCCTGTGTGTGTCACTTGGTGATGGAAAGCGTCTCCTCGGTGCACGCAGCGCAAACGAGGTGCCCACCCGGCTTTTCTGGACTGAAAAATCCGTCGCGAGTCAGGGGCAAGTCAGGCTTAGCGGGACCAAACGCCATCAGAAACGCTTACTGTCAGCGCTCCTTCCCAGATGTTGCATATTCTTCTATTAGAAAACAAAAACAAAACCCAAAGAACAATGTTTAGGAGAGGTTGGCGATACAAAATAAAGTAGCTAATTAATTTCATGACGGTGCATCACTGAAATTGGCAGTTCTCAAAGGTTTAGCAAGTGATCAACAAACTCCTCTCCAGTCGTGTCACCCATGGCCTGCCACAGGGACCCTGATAAAAAGGAGTACCAGAAACTTCAAGAGACCTAGGAAAATAGAAATGCAGGACATGTATCTGAAGTAACCAAAGAACTGTTAATCTCTGTGGCAGAATAGTTCCCTGCCATGCTGTTATTTCTCTGCAGTCTCTGAAGCCCAGGGTGGCTGAGGTTCGAAGAGACTTCTGGAGGTCAGCGGGTCCAACCCCTGCTGCTCAAGTGCCGTGTCCGAACAACTTTTGAGTATCTCTGAGGATGGAGACTCCACAGCCTCTTTGGGCAACCTGTGCCACTGCTCGGTCACCCCCACAATGAAGAAGTGTTTCCTGATGTTCACATGAAACCTGCCGTGTTTCAGCTTGTGCCTGTTGCTTCTGGTCCTGTCACTGGGCACTACAGAGCAGAACCTAGCTCTGTTCTCTTTTCATCCGGTATACACACTGATGAGACCCCTCTGAGCCTCCTCTTCTCCAGGCTGAACACTCCTTCTCAGCCTTTCCTCATAGGAAAGGTAACTAGAGTCGCTTCATCATCGTTGTGACCTTTCACTGCAATCTCTCCAGTATGTCCATGTCCCTCTTGTACTGGGGAGCCCAGAACTGAACACAGGGCTCCAGGCGTGCCCTCGCTTCTGAGTAGAGAGGAAGGATCACTTCCCTCAGCCTGCTGGTGGGAAGTGCTTTAATGCTTTAACTCATTCTAATGCATCCTAGCATATCATTAGCCTTTTTTGCCACAAGAACACATTGCTGGCTTATGTTCAACTTGGCGTCCACCAGGACCCCAAGCTGAGGTGGCCCCCAGACCGTACTGGTGCATGGGGTTGTTTCTTCCTAGGTGCAGGACCTTGCTCTTCCCTTCTTTGCACTTCGTGAGGTTCCTGTCAGCCCATTTCTCCAACCTGTTGAGGTCACTCTGGATGGCAGCATAAGCCGGTGGAGTTTTATCAGTCACTGATCAGCCACTCCTCCCAGTTATGTATCACCGTCCCTGGTGGTCTTTAAGGAAAGACTGGATGTGGCGCTTAATGCCATGGTCTAGTTGACAAGGTGGTGTTAGGTCATAGGTTGGACTCAATGATCTCGGAGGTCTTTTCCAGCTTAATTGATTCTGTAATTCTGTGATCATCAGTAAACTTGCTGAGGGTGCCCTCTGCTTCATCCAGATCCTTTATGAAGATGTCAGATAGTTTTGGACCTAGTGTTGACACCTGATGTACACCACTAGTTACTGTCTTCCAACTAGATTTTGAGCAACTAATCACAGCCCTGATCTCCTAGACTCCTTCCCACTCCAACTGAGCCAGCTGCAAAACAAACACCATTCTTATGTTCTGTGTATTCGTTTCATGTCCCCAGTAGCAACCAGCCCTATCTCTTCCTGCTTAAATGTATTGCCAGTGAAACGACAGGACTGGCATCTGACTTTCATTATAGCCATCAGAGTTGACACGTTGAGATAAAAGAGAGTTGAGGCTACACTATATTATTGAATAAATAGCATCAGTTCGTGCTTGAAGGAATGTTATAACCGTATGTCAGACAGATCCAGCTTGCTGTCACTGAACACTGATGGGGCTGGAAACAGGACGCACTGCTTGTGCATAGACAGTGTGCCACAGAATTTTGTGAGCACTAAGTAGGACACCTGTCAACAGCTTTCTCTAGATCCTTCCAGATTAAAACAAGGGAAAAAACTTATGGAAAGGGTGCACTGGTTTGAAAGGGCAGGCTTTAACAAAATAGTGCCTAAGTATCCCAGAACCTGGATAATAAATTTAATTTAAATAATCCTCCAAAATTTGTGAAGAAAAGCTCTGCCAATCAGCAAAATTTGACCAGTTTAGATTTCTGTGAGACAAATTTGTCTAACTAGATACTCATAAGTGAATTAAGAGGTATGACAGCATAGTGCAAGTACCAAAACATCAATAAAGTTTGCGTCAGGCAGAGGGAGAAAGGAAAATGTAAATCTTAAAGCTGACTTCAGCTTTGTGAAGTAGTTGTGCAATGCAAAATTACCCAAACATTTCTTAGTTTGGGCATGGAAGTAGTAGACTATTCATGAACAAGTAATTTATTTTCAGAATGCAGGTAAAAGTATTAAAGCAAAATATTAAAATAACTTTTTTTCAGTATTATCATGATTATGGGAAAAGGACAAAAAGCAATTGTCAAGAAATACATTTTTCATTTGCCAGCATTATCATTGATAAATGCTGACATTACTTAATTTTGAAATACATACTAGTGTTTACTCCTAAGTCCAAAACAAAACACCCTACAAAGTTTTGGAGAAGAAAAAACTAAAAGGGAAAATAAAATTTAAATAAAAATCCTGAAAGCAAAATTAACCTACAGTTCTGTCTGCTAAGTGTGCAATTAGAAGTTAATGCAGTAATAAAAGAGTGTGAAACAACTGGCCAAAGAAGTGCTCAGGAAAACCTGAGACTGCCCATGGAGAGGAAAGGGAAGGAAAAAGAGCACAGTAATGAATTTAATAATCTGCTTTCTATTTTAGGAGTCAAAAAAAGCGACTGCCAATTTATGCTTTGAATATTTTGCTATGGCAACGCTATTTTCATGTGGAGAGAATAAGATATGTAACAAACTAATCAAAGTGTGACTTAGTAAATCTAAATTATCGTAGTCATATGGATAATGATCTAGCAAAGCCACCTATGCAAATAGGGCAATAGCCAAATTAAGGCAGCGGCAACTGAATTAAACTTGTTATGCATATACATTGTTCTAGGGAAATAAATTCAGATCACAGAGGATGTCACAAATGTGCAAACACATGACATTCACTATTTATTCAGTGCACAAGAAAGACAGTAGTCACTAAGTAAGCATTTTATGATATGTGGCCTTATGCCTTCTTTGCTCTGCTCTCCTCTCATTCTGAATACAGTCAGACTGACAAGTTTCTCCATCTGCATTTTTAGGGCACTTATCATTAAGGAGTTCATAATCATCCACTTTTCTCAAAACCCTTAGAAGATTACTGGGCAGTTTCCACTGATTTCCAGATGGTAAACAAAACATGTGGATCTTGAGGTGAAATGTAGGCACTGATCCCTGTTATGCAAAAGGAACCTAAAGCTTGGTCGTTTGGAGGATGTGGATCTATAACCTTTCCCTTTCAAGCAAGCAGCTATTGATTTCAGAGCTAAAGAGTTTCTCCGTATCATACCCCAGGGCCTTGACATGGGCACCTAGAAAACCAAGAAGTTGTGGATGAGTGTGTCTGAAAAGTGTGTATAAAAGATTTGCTGAGCATTACAGGCAGTATTAGGGACAGAATCAAATTCAAAGCTGTTTGAAAGATGTTGGAGGGATTAGTGTTCCAAAGGCGAGCTATGATAGCAGAATGAGAAGGCTTTGCCACCGTACATTGTTTGAGTTTAATGTTTTTGACTGAAGCCAGGCAGAAAGGCAGACCATATGCCTGCCTGACAAACTAAACAGGCAGCGTTGTATCCCACCATGCTGCTGGCAGGAAAGCAGGCTGTCCCGCTGGCTGGGAGCCCAGCTTGTCACTTCCCAGTGGCCTGACTCATCATCTGGCTGATGTATCCACTGGGGAATAGTGCTCGTCCTTTTGCAATACAGGCGTATTGGCCTGTTCTTGTTCAGCTGCAGAATGGAAATGGCAGTAGTGCAGAACCAGGCTGTAATTTTGCTATTTCAACCTGGTCCTCAGAATACAGTGTCAACAGTCTTCCTTGGATGCCTTTCCTATTTCTCCTTGTTACCCCACTAGCCATCTCTATTTTCCCTGTATCTTTTTCTACATCCCCAATCAATCTTCCACATGCCATAGTTTCTTATTTGTACTAAGTGACATATTCATTCTCCTTAAATTATGGTGCAATTCAGGTGCCTATGCATAAGTGTCTACTTACATTTTAGACATGGATGAGTGTATTCCATGCAGCCACAAGTTACCACTCCAGAAGGTTTCAGCCTTCCTTTAATGGTGCTTTACCTGCCTATCCCATGGTGATGCCTCTGATGCCTTATAGATGACTGCATTTGCAAGTCCACTTACCTGCCTTACGCAAAACTATGTTAAAATAATTTATCTACAGGAAGTAGCTTCTACTGATTATCTTCTAAGATAAGATTCAAACCAGTTACTTTCTATTAAATTGAATTGATGCAGTAAAAAGTATCAGAAAAGGTTGTACTAAGTTAAGCTTGACACACCTACCACCTGTTCAGTTGCCCCTAACTATTTCATCTCTCATACTTACAGACTGATATTTTTGTACAATGATTTGGATGAGGTTGCAGCAGGCCTTCAGCAGCAGCTCCCTGTGCTATTAGTTAAAACACTAACTTATGTGTTTACAATATTGCTGCCCTGAGCTACATAGCCCTCTCTTCTCCATTCCTAAGCAGTTAAGAGCTCATTTCAGTGTTCTACTCTCACCAGGTAATAGACATTAATCTTCCTGCTTCTATTCATTATAGTTTCAAGTCTTCTATTTTTTGAATCACATTTATAATATTGATAATACAACTTCTGAAGAGCAAAGTCTTTCTTTACATTCTCTATAAACTGACATGTTACAGCAAATCTTGCCCTTTATTTGCCTCCTGCCTATCCTGATCTCTTGGTTTTCTAGCTTAATACCAGTGCGCACAGCCTCCAAGCAACAGTCAATTACAGTAACAAAAAAATTAAATTCAACTAGTTTCAGGGCAAAGGTGAGTAAGCAAACAAAAATCAATCTACTGGAAGTATTGTGCAGACTGTGACTGATGGCCTAGGAAATGAAAACTTCCCATCCCTGACTTTTAAAAAGGAGATTGCTTCTGCAAGGAGCAGGGAGTTGGACTTGATTATCTTGTGGATTCCTTCCAACTTGAGATATTCTATGAGCCAATGATTCTATAATCTCAGTCATGATGTTTTCTCTCCTAGCAATAACATGAGTAAGCAACAAGCTCCAGAGGAAAAGACACATAGTTCACTTTTCAGAATGAAACATCACCATCAGGATCATCTGGATCCTGATCGTGTTTCATTTGTCATTGCCAGACTGAAGTTTAATGAAATCATTTTTGGCAATAGCAAGGGGACAGAAGACAACACAGAAAAAATCATAAATTACTGCATAGATCTTTTTTCTTTCTGTATCACAGAGTCACAGAAAACCTTACTTAAACTGAGTGACAAAGTGTGACTTTTTCCCTTTTGGGGGTTACCAGCTATGATGGGATGTTGGACATTATTAAAGTAACTTCTCTTGTTATAAGGCAATACTTCTGACATCACAATAGAAACTGCAAATGTTTCCAGTAGAGATCCTTAGTCTATACACTTTCTTCAAATATGAATGAACCTAAAAAATATGATAACTGTTTTTTCACCTTTCCTGAGATGCCTTGGGAGTATTTGCTGCCATCAATGGACTAAGCAAAAGCCTGATGTCATCTAGCATCCTGGATGAAGATGCAAAAGAGTTAGAATACTGCTAAGTGAATAATATTTAGAGATAATAAAATCACATCAGTTTCAATAGGAAATTAAACACACTGCACACTTGATTTCTAACTTTAATAGGAACCTCACAAGGCAAAGTCAAATACAAGTCTGTGTGTGTGTGTACACCATTAGCTTTGGAAAACAGAAGGCACAGAAAGTGACCAGGCATTCTAACAAGATGCTAAGGACAAGAAAGTTAAAAAAAAAAAAAGAGAGAAAAATTAAAATTATAATTTCAAAAATTTGAAGTTTTTCTTTATTTTTCTGCTGAGAAAGGAGAGGATAGTTTACGTGGTTTTCAATACTTTCCTGGAAAGCTAGTGACACATGGAAAGGCGAAAAGGCAGTTCTGTTCTAAAAGAAATAAGCTAAGGCCAGCAGAGACATCTTCAATGTATGTCACATCTGACCTGGGTGTGAGGTGCTTACCAGCAAATATAGACCGTCAATGTAAAATGTAAAATGACTGCAAACATAGTTACTCTCAGCCGTGACGAACACAGTCTGTCAACACAGTTATCACTTGGCCTTCCTTAGTTCTTGGCTGTTTCACCAGGGTCTAGCACGTGTAGGGCCACAGCCTGACTTTTTGGCTGGGTCACAGAGAGTTCCCACTTTTCCTGGGGCGCCCACAGTTTGAGAAGAAACAAATGTTTCTCTGACACTTCTGGGCACAGCTCTCAGGAGAACACCAGTTACCTGCCAACGCAGAACTCCCAAAAGGCAATTTTTTTTGTCCACATATCCTTGGCCTCCTCACTCCTATCCACACACCACTGGGCGAGGCCCTTATTCCTTAATTCTTTCTTGGCAGCCTGACACTTCTCTGGGGTATTGCAAGCACAGGTGGACTATGTACCAGGAATATAGGCAGCCTTTCTGAATCACAAGTATTTTGTGAGTCAGAATTTTACGAGATTTCTAATATAATAATTAGTACTAAAATCTTCCCCTATTTGGTTTACTTTAAAATGGTAAACTTAAGCCCAAACACTACAAAGTGTTTTGTCTGGAGAAAAGAAGGCTTAGGGGAGACCTTATAGCTGTCAACAACTACCTGACAGAAGGCTGTGGTGAGGTGGAGGTCAGTCTCTCCTTCCAGGTAATAAGTGATAGGACAAGAGGAAATGACCTCATGTTGCACCAGGAGAGGTTTATTTTGGTTATTAGGAAAAATTTCTTTACCGAAAGTTATCGAGCGCTGGAACAGGCTGCCCAGGGGAGCGGTCGGGTCATCATCCCAGTAGGTATTTAAAAAACGTGTAGACGTGGCACTTGGGGACGCGGTTTAGTGATGGCCTTGGCAGCATTAGGTAATAGTTAAACTCGGTGGTCTTGAAGGTCTTTGCCAACCTAAACGATTCAATGCTTCTGTGACTCAGATGCTTATAAATACTGACTCACAGGAACCAAGTATATGTTTTCCTGTGTGTAGATTCTTACAACATCTTGATCACTGTTGCATCTAGGTGTCTTCTAGCAACATGTTAAATACCATGTTTATTCTTGCTCTTAATCTGTTTTGGTTTGTGCAGCTTCAAGCTAATATGCTCACAGCTGTGTTTATGTTAGAGAAAAAAGGTTGGTGTAATGTATATTGCTGTTAGAGGAGAAGGCATGAGGTCTTCCTTAGTGCTCCCATTCCATGACTATTTGTTTCTCAGCCTCGGACAAACCAAAGTGGAAAATTTTGTCTCCCGTAGAGGCAAGCTTGCTCTTACAGAGGGATGTTCGACTTCCTCTGTCGTGGGAAGATGTTTACCTTTGTTGCTGTGGCATTTATTTAGCTCTTTGAAGAGAAGCAACAGTGCACTTGGAGGGCAAGAACTGAGATTTTGCATTTAACAATTGTTTATGGAAGACATAGAAGAGAATAAAAACCAGACGTGTTTATAGTACTCCATGTTACCTCGGGGATGTGCACTTTGTATTCTGCACTTCATTGTATTTCCTATGGGCTGAAGGCTTCATGTCCAAGTGCAAAGAGTGTGTATAGTCCAGAGGGAAAAGGCAGGTGTGTAAATGTAAAAAGGAAAGAAGAATGTCAGTTACATACCACCAAACTAAGACACAGTCGCCTCTTCTGTGGGAGATAAGAGAAAGGGCTACTTATGTTTGCACAAAATACACAAAACTGTAGCGTTGGTGAAAAATTCAGGAGTGCTTGCATGCCACGACTTGAACTGGCCAGATGTAAGCCTATACATACCCACTTCTTCCTCTTGCTTTGATGCTGCAGAGCATTCCTGGGAATCCTGTGGCCGTGTTTGCATTTGTTACATTTTAATCTTTCTCTTTGTTAGTGTGTACCAGCTTGCCGATTGAATCCTCTGCCTGCAAATTCACTCTGATGGCCTTTCAACCTTTATACGCTGTGTCAGAGAGATATAAAGAGGCTGCAGATGTTTTCAGAAGAGGAGTGGTGCTTCCAGACACAGCACAAGGAGGAGAAACAACCATGAAGTTAGAAAAGTCAGTGTAAGAACAACTGCTGTGGCAGAAGGACTACTAGGTGAACCACGGAGATTAAGCAGAAAAGAAGGGCTGGAGGGAAGTATTATCCAACGCTTGGGGACAATGTGGATCCAAGCTGGGGCCAAAGCAAGAAGGAAGGAAAATGAGGCAGAAGGATGGAAAACTGAGCATGATAAAAAAAGGAGAGGTGTGAGGTTAACCATGAAAGGGGGACAGGAAAGGAGGACGATTGTGTCAGGTACTAAGATGACCAGCAGATGGTAAAGTGCAGAATAGCTGCTTTGTCCAACAAGCCAAATGTATGCATCACACCTGATAACAAACCAAACTGAGAGAAAACTTCTTTACAAATCTCCTCAGTTGTGACCAGGGGCAGGCAGGAACAGGTGGAATAAATTTGTGTGTATATAAAGCGATATCTCCATGCATGGAATGGCTTTAGGATGTATCAGAAGTCATAGCTGTAATTCTGTTTCTGTAAATAAATGCATTTCATACACTTCAAAATACACTTCACAGCAGCAAACTTACACCATTATCCCTCCTGCCAGAGAAAGTTGGTGCCAGTGTGTTTCCTCCTTTCTTCTCCAGATCATCTTCAAAGATGACCAGCCACCAGACGGATGCACAAAACCCCTCTCTCTCTCTGGATATACAAGAGCTTTTCACCTCCTAAGTGCAGGCAGCACCATGATTATCCTTTCACAACAAGAATCAGTTTTCCACAGTCCTGCCATGCTGCTAACAATGTCACCTGTGCTGATGGCTTTTCCTGCCTGGTCTTCTCAACAGAGGAAAATGGAGAGTAAAAAATGCCTCAGTGAACTCCATGATTTTCCTACCAGGTAACCTTTATAATGCAGAGTTTCAAGAGGATTAGATAAACCACTGTTTTCATATATTAAAACTGAGCTCCTTTGGGGGTTGACAATCATTTTAATTCTTTAATTGTCCAGCACTGGCGTAGAGCTTCTGCTTCAGGACCGGGATTCCCAGGAGTTACATTATCGCAGAAAAAGAATAAGAGTAATTTTGCCAGCTTTTGTTCTACACTTTAAATAATGACCCTTTTGAATGAGTCATTTAACCTGCCAAATCTTAAAAAATATTTTCCTTAAGTAATTTTGTAAGAATGATATTTCCTTATAGGAAGATCATTATTTAAAGGAAGAAGGCCCACCCAGCATAAGACAACCATGGCATTAGTAAGTTCTGCATTGGAACATTTGTGAGTAGGTGAACTGGGTAAGTGCTCTCCAATTCCTCCTGCAGAGTTTCTATTCAGCAGGAGTGACTCAGTAAACCTGGCTGTTTCCTTGGACATATCTGCACATAAATTAGATTGACAGCATCCAAACAGGTAAACAGGAGTAAATAGGACTTCTGGAAATCAAAATAAATCTAGTATCCTACTGAACTCCAAGTGGGCTCCAAAGCCTGTTCCCATTCATTGTACAATCTCTCAGGTAAGTCCAAATATGAGATACATCCCTAAACATCCCTGCAACTCTTACTTATCCGGAAAGGTTTAAGCTGCTGGGAGTCCAGAGATATAAAGTAATGTTGTCCCTTCCATGTGAAACAGGTGATGTTCTGTGTGAATTAGGCGACACTTGAGATAACATACTTCTCTCTACATGTGTGGCAACCTTAAAAAAGAAACATGGAACTGTAATTCTCATTGTCTTTACCACAAGGGAAAAAATCACGCAGAAATGCAGTAGTGATATAATACACTCTAATGCCACAAATGCCAAGCTGATAAAAGCCTGCTTTTCGGTCTCTGCTAATGCTTCCTTACAGTAACCAGTAGAGAAGTTTAGAGTTTTACTTCTAGCTGAGACCTATGACAGCCATAAAGCAAAATGCTTAGGCCAAGCACATCCTTAGCCCCCTAATGGGACATGATGCTAAAAGCATCATTTGCAAATTACATTTAGGGTGGACGTAATTTGTATGAATGACAACAAGGGATCAATACAGAGGGACAGAAAGTTTCTGTTCTGTAGCAGACTTTAGCAACTTTAAAAACCCCACACCTAAATTTATTGGCAGCTGAACAAATAAAGAAGAAGTCAGAGAGAGAGACCGAGGATACATTTCTAGAGACAAAGAAGAAGCAGGGATTCCTAACTTTGTTGCTTGACCAGTGAACTATCACAGCTCCTAACACTTGTGCAGGGAAATTCTAGCTGCCATGGCAACCATTTTTTTCTGGTTGACTGCACTGGATAAATATTCGATTAAAACCTTTTCATTTATGTCTCTAATCTAAAAGGTTTCTTTAGTGAAACTGTTAATTTAAAGGTTTAACTACCTAATCATGCAGCAACTAGCACAGTTCAGCCCTGGATTGGATGAATGGCAGCACAATTAAATAATAATAAATATCAGACAATAGAGAGTCAAAGCAGTAAGGGAAGTGGAAAAAAGGACGCTCTTTTGGCAGTCAGATGGATGGTTGAACCTACATGAATGATACTTTTTTATTATTATTTGATGGTAATTTCATAGAAGAGGTTAATTTCAGGTTGAAGAAAGCTTTTTATTAAGCCTGCAAATCTGAACACTTTATATTTTTAATCTTAAAAGAAATTCTAGACTGAATCTTGTCTGATTTCAAATCAAAGAATCAAAATTTTTTTTAACAGAAAAAATTAATATTTCTCTTGCCTTTTGCTGTTATTCTCAATTTGGATTTCTTTTTTAACAGAATTCTGTGAATCTAGAATGAATTCTCTTGCCAGAATTACTTTTTTCCTTAAAAGACTACTGAACATTTTGCCTCATATATCAAGAAAACAACGATCTGAGGAATTCTCTTCTCTTCTCTTCTCTTCTCTCTGGGGGCCACTAACTCTTGCCAAGTTCACTCCTCGCACAATACCTTCGGCAAGTTGCTGCCCCAAGCAGGACCACAAGCAAACCAGAACAACCATGGAGGGTTGTTATTACTGGGTTTAACCACAATCTAGTTTAAATGTTTTTACTCCTCTGATCCTATCTTCTAGAATCCTTGTATCTTCTAGGTTGAGGATGCAAGTATCTGAAGACTTAACTAAAGCAATCTATAATGTAAGTCAGCCCTCCTGATGTGATTTATGTGCCTTATTTTTTGCTGGGGCATGAAGATTTGGTATTTTGCAAAGGATACTCAAAATAGAATTTTTCTAATGAATGTGGTCATGACAAGATTGCTTTCATACTTTTTAATACTTGCCTTTTTTACTCTGCACTCTCAAACTTTTTATTTTTCTTTCCCTTAAGCGTTTATCTTTTTAAAATTTGGCACAGTATTAGGCTTTTTCCTTTCTTTTGTCTCTTTGAAAGCCAGAGGTCTGCTTTGTTCATGTTCTTTCACATAAAAGGCATTATCAATAACATCTGCACGGGCACTAGAATAATTAGCCTTTTCATTTTTATTATAAGCAGATTTTTTTGATTACATAGATGCATTTCTATGTTAGCTAGAGGACGCAATCAAGATCAAAAGCATGCACTGGACATATTCTTACACAGACAGACACAGCCGCTTTCCTAAATAGCCACACACAACTGTCTCCATGCAGTTGGTCTCTTCTCCTGCCCAGAAATAGATCTGACATATGAAATACCACAGGAAGAAACCAAAAATGCCACAAAAGCCCTAAAATACACATGTAAAAAATACATGTGAATGTATTTTTTTGAAAATTGCAAAGAAATAAGAAACTACTTATTCCTGTTCTCTTTGTTACCTCTTTTTATGCAGAGCTTTATTACCAACTGCACAGTTTTAATGGGTACCACAACATCCATGGGAACATGCTTTAAAAGCACAGTTTCTCCCTACCTGTGCTATCTTGAACAATAAATACACACTTCATGCACAAGTGCTTTAACCATAGTAGGAATGATGAGCAGCACCAATAACATCTCCAACAACCATTTCTAAAAAGGAAACACTATTCAGTTAAGCAGTTTTCCCTAGGAGAGCACTGTGTGTGCTGCAGAGCTCTCACAGGGGCAGAACCCAAACTTGGAGCGTCATACCTGGACTATGCTCCCCATCTCTCCCACACGGTGCCTGTACCTTTTATTCCCCTTATGCTCCATACGTACCCACTGACCATGTCACCCTCCTGCCTCGTGCCTTTATCCACTAGGCTCTAATAGCAAAATGGGAGGTAAAAGTCAACAACCAGCCCTCCAGGCTAACAGCTTTCCATACCGTTCCCCAGGGGTTTTACTGGGATATACCTGGCAGCCCTGCTTGGGTCACTGACCTGAACCCATTCCCGCAGGCCCAGCCTGCCCAACTGCTGGCATAGGGCAGGATCTTTCTGCCACCCCACCTTATCCCACAGTGAACCATGTGCTTCTCTCAGTTTCTGGCTTTTGTCAGAATGCCTGGATGCCCCCTTCTTTTTGGTTGCTCCAGATTCAGAAGAGCTGCAGGAGAGCACAGGGTGCATCTCTCTGGCTGACATAGGTGAAGTCAGGAGAAGGGAATATTTTGGGCAGTATGACCACCTGAAACCAAACATGTTTGCCACCCAACAAAAGCCAGTTACCACTGTTCATATCCAGGACAAATAATTTTCATTTCCCTCACAAAGATCATGGGCAAATTTAGGCCTTACAACCAGCACCCAAAGAATGGCAATCCCAAGCTCCCTGTAGGCTTCCCAAAGCAGCATAACATGGGGACTGTTGCTCTCAGACCACCATAGAAAACTCAGAAATCTGAGATTGGATAGTTGGCCTTGAATGCCAGGGGTCTGAAAAGCTTCACAACATCGGATGAAACTTTCCTGGGTATACCTTTCTCAGAAAACTCCTGGATTAAATGTGTATTTTGCCTTTTAGCAATTCAGTCCAGGCAGCTCAGCCAGTTAATGTGGTTAGAACAACACGCAACTAACTAATGAGAAAGCCCTAAGGACAGAACAAGTTCTCTAGGCTCCCTGCAGCGCCTCAAGGCCTGTTTCTGTTTTTCACCCTTATTGCAGGAGGACCTCACAGTCTGTTTGCAGGCACATCCCCCTGCCAAAACCAGCCTCTGGTATTCTTCCAGGAGAAACCCATGAAGACTTTTTTTCTCAGACATGGGAGAGCAAAGTTTATTTTCTGTCAGGGATGGTGCCATTCAACATCGCCAGCTCTGGCAGTCTGCGTGCATTTCTAAATGTCCTGGAAAGTATTTTTCCCTCCTCTAGAGCAAGCAGGCTAGACTGTGGGGGTGGCTGCATCTCTGCAGAGGAGAAGCAGGATGTCCAGCCAACACTGAAAGCCTTGTTTGCTAAAGCTGTTCTCCTGGGGATGTCTTTAATAGTACAACACCACTTCTGCACTAGCAAACTAAGCAGTGACAAGGACAATTTTGGGATAGCTAGGTGACACAGAATACACTGAATGGTGTTTCCTTCTTCTGTGTCCAGTCTAGGCAGAAACTGGATAGGAGGAAGACAGCCAGCAAATGCGTCATCTTATGCCATCTTGTCTCTCTGAAGCCTGTTATCACTGCAGTTTTTGGAGCAGATGAGTGCAGAGGCAAGCTTTGAGACTTCTGAGATGCAGGCTGGGTGATAGGGTTAATGGGAAGAGACAGAAAAGATCCATGAAGAATGGGTAATGTTTGACTTTTCTCTCTCCCGTGTTTCTGTGTAACAGCCATAGACAGTTCCGGTGCCCACTGTGCTGCCTATGCTGAGCCTCTTGCTGCTGTATAAGAAACAGAGGAAGAGGGACAGTGTCTAGGCAGACACATACCCAAGAATGTGGTTTAGTTTTTGCATTAAAGGTGAAATCAGCCTAACAGCAGCAGCTAATACATACCAACAGGCTGGTGAGCAGCATGAGGTCATTGCTCAGCTCTGCTTCATGAATTCCGTAATTTTGTTTTCTATTTTGTCTGCTAATGCTCGTGACATTAATATGTTTATAATAAGGTTAGCTCTTCCTGTTGCATTTGTTTCGACAGAACCTTGGCCTTGAAGGCATTGCCAGAAGTGCTGTAATAGAACAGTGACCTCTGGATTTGAGACTGGCAGGGATATGTAGGTGCCTAGGCTCTACATTAATTTAGGTGATGTAATATAAATGTCTGCCTGACTAAGTCTGTGGGCTTTGCAAACATGAGCAACGACTGATGAGTGATGATACTTGCACATTAGCCAAGCCACTTGATATCACAGCAAGAACAATTGCCAAAAAAATCAATTTGGATTTTAGGATTAGCATCTTAGTACATATCCTCATGAGTGACAACAGGACACTTTGTGAGATGTGATAAACATCTTAAGTACTATTATGTTATCCTCCATGGGCTCAATCTGTGGCATGCTTGAATTGAATCCATTAGAGATTTTTCAACAAAATCACTGTAACAGAGTTTTAAAGAAAAACTGGGCTTTTAAAAGGCATTGTTTTGTTTGCATTTTAAGTAGAAAGTGTCACTACTGCCCATCGATTTAAAGTAGTCCATCAATTTGAAGCTGCATGGAAAGCAAGAGATAGAGATTTTTAAGTAAATGTCATGTTCTTGAACCCCAAACCTGAATTTATAAATAAAGGACAAGTCAAATATCTTAGAAAACGTGTTGAGTTTTCTCCATCTGAACCCTGAGGTAGTCAAAAGATTTAAGACTGAGGAAGGTAAATGCTCTGCTCCCATTCAAACTATTCAAGAAACAGATGGCTGGTAGACCTGCTGTTCCTTTTTTGCCTCAAAGAATGGGACTTCTGTTACTTTGAAACATTTGTAAATTAGATTAAAAGATTTTGCAGATGAACCAGTCATTAGAGATGCAGGAATTTTTAATTTGTAAAACTGGCCCAGTGACAATGAGTCGCTTGAGACCTTGGTAGAAAGAAGTTCCAGCACTGTGGTCACAGTGCAGGCACCTTTTGGAAGCTGAAGGATACAGAGAAACTGAAGCATTGCCAGAAGAGAAAGAGCCCAAATCTGCATCCAGAAAGTGTACCCTGCACAGATTGCTTCTGAAGTGTCTAGCGGGAGGTATTAATTTCCTCCACTCATGTGGAAATTATAAAGATGTTCTGTCATCTTTGCTTTAATATCGCCCCGAAGAATCTCAAAAAGTTTTGCAAACTGCAGGAGCAGTGTCCTAGCAAGTGCTGATATCAATAATGAGGGGAGAAGAAACCAGATGGAAGGTTATCTGCTTTAGTGATTTTGAGGAATAAAGAAAATACAAGCACAGACTCTCTATATTAGCCTGTATTTAGATGGTTCCTCACACCAAAATGATTTCAGCTTTTTTATCCTGTTACACTGGATAGCATAAAATACACAAGAACTGAAAGATGAGATGATGTTGTGTCTATCTATATCTTTTACTTGCTGGGCCGTGGAGTCAGGTCTGATGCCTTTCTTGAAATCACGAATTTTGGATTAGCAAGTCTGTGGCTACCTAAGGCAGAGGCTGAGTTGTTTCTCCATTCCACTTGCTCCAAAATCCACTGATCACATAGTCTGCAGGATTTGCCTAGCAGCTGGAGGTTTGGATTTACATAAGTCCAGGAATGGGTCTTCTGCTGTGTCGGCTGAACCAACAGGTATGGTGGCTGGGGGACCAGAGAATCCAGATGCTGAGGAAACCCGCTGGTGGGCAGGCCTAATAATGTAAAACCCCTCTTTTTACCTCAGTGACAAAGACCTCTCCCATCAACCCTATGGAGATTCGGTCTGTCTGATTGGCCTACAGACAGACATTCCTTGTATCCTTAAAAGGATGTGGTCCAGCACCCACTCTATCTCCTCCTTATCCCCATCGGTTGTTTTTGTATTACCTCACTTCCCTCCTTGTATCTTATATAAGGCTATCCCAAATGGAAGCAAGCCCTTTTTGCTGCTTTGCCTCGTCCTTCCCCCTCTGCCCCCCTGCTGCCCTGGACCCCTGGTCCCTTCCCCCCTTGCCTCGCCCTTTCCCCTGCTCCCTTGCCTCCTTGGAATGCATCGAAACAGATAAGTAATAAACTCCGGGGCTTCAGCAAAGGCCGCCTCTGACTCTTTGCCTCTAGTGACGCCTGAGCTCACCAGCTCAGTGAGAGTGGCTGCGTGTCTCCACCGCACTGGTGAGAGAGCTGGCCTGCGGGGTGCCAAGAAGCACCGCCAGGGGTTCCTTAGCCAACAGGTTCCTCTCGGGACAAGCAGAAATCTCTCCAACACACCTCACACGGCGTTAGTCTTCCACTTCTTTGTCAACTGTTTTAGTTAATACATAATTTTTCGGAACTGACTGTTGCCTTTTTCCATATACTCCTCCTCCCCATCTTTGCTAAGGAAGCCACAAGCCTCTCATCTGCATCCCAGTATATGATGTATGTACAAAGCACAGAACCGACCCAGGTCTCACTGGGGCACTTCCTGTAGCCCTTATCATTGTGCTTAAATCCAGGAAACAAACAGCATTTGAGACCACCCTTTGGTACTCTCTGTTAAGTCTCAGAGATGCCTTGACTCCTCCCGTGCTACAAATCCCAATTGGAGTGCTCGTATCTCCTCAGTCAATGCATAACAAACAACTGCAAGGGCATTCCTGACTCGGTGCTGACTCTTGCACAAACCACACCCCTTACTGGATCAAACCCTTCATTTTAGGTTCATACCAGCATAGCATTTTGTATGTACCTCCTTCTTTCCATGCAAGTGATCCACACTTTCTTTCTCTGTCCTCTCTGACCTTGTACATCTCAATACCTTTTGTCATTTACTCTGAAGTTCTCTGTGAGCTTTGAGTCGTTTTGGTTTCAGGCATTCCTAACGTTGTTCCACTGCAGTCTGAACTACAGAGAAATAGTTTAGCAGATAAATAGTCTATGTTACTTAGGCTTTGTTACTTACTTTTTAGGCTAAAATAGTCTATGTTACTCACTTTTTCCTATTCATGTGGTAGGTTTGAAGGTGTTTCTTCCATTTTGTATAGCTGCAGGTTACAGACTTCCTCTATACTCAAATTCTTGAACTTTTTGCAGTTATGGATAAATCCTATGAATTTATCACCACTTCTTTTAAAAATCAGGGAGCTTAGTTTCAAAGCTACCTGAATTTGTCCCTCTCTATTAAACTGAATCATCTCGTGACCACTTATTTTGAAGTTTTACTCCAGAACCAGAGTACCACAAAGCACACATTTCAAAACCAAGTTTAAAATTACATTGGTTCCTGATGCTTAAATTACTATTTGGAGAAGAACCTATCCTCTCTCACAGTCAGAGATTATGCGCTCTACTGCTAGTAAGGAAACAGAAGAAGTAAGTTTTCAATAGATATCTGGAAAGTTTGTGAGCAAAAACAGAAGTAAAGCAGCTAAGGTAGCTAACATTTTGCAATTACAGCCATGTATATCTGCCAAGGTTTTATATCACAGAATGGACATGTAGTAAAGGACTGATCAAGAAACAGGAAGAACTGGCACAGCATGATCAACAAAGAAGAGAGACAGGGAGGAAAAGAGGCTCATCAAGAGCAGGCAGAAACCACAAAGGAATTTGTTGCCAAAGCACCATGTCCTTTTTGAATTCCATTACAGTGATTCCAAATTATCAGAACTATTTATCTTTTAAATACAATTGCCAAGCTTTGTGTTCCTCTGCAAAATCAAGTTAGGTGGTCTTTACCCATGTTACCCAAGCAGGTCATTTTTTAAGGCACCTAGACCTAGATGGTTTCTTGTCTAAGCACATTTTCCTTCCTTATTTCTTGCGATCATATTAGTGATATGAGAATCACATTAATGATACATGAATCACAGTAATGATATGTTTATCACATTAGTAATAGGAACCACCTTCATATTTTCTTTCTCTAGAGCAGTATATATCCCCTGAAATAAATATTTAACTTTTACTTTCTGTTTCATTGCTTGTATGTGTAGTCACATCCTTACCTTAGTTTTATCACAGGGAAGTACTCAATAGCAAAGATGCAAATTCCATGCTTTCATTTGAAAGAGATAACAGATATTTTTTATAAGCATGATTTTCAGTCCACCTGTGTTTGAGAAGCAGTGATAGTATTCAATCACCTGAAGTAGGTAGAAAATATGAAAGGGAAATAAAGAAGGTAAGTAACAGCTTTGTGTAAGCTGTTAATGGCAAGGGCAATTCCACAGGCCTCAGTGCAGCTCTGGCCAAATGAGGCTTTGCTCTTGGAGCTGACTTTGGGGTGGAGATTGGTGAAGTATGTGCAGCTGTGAGTGGTGGGTAGACAAAGAATTTGGCACTTTAACATGTGTTTTGTCTCTCTTCTCTGAATGAGATTTTGTAAATTTCCACAAGTGAGGAGGTGGCACTTCAGTAGTTATTCTCTTCTCATGATTGCCCTTCTCAGTAAACACAACACCCTTGCTTCCATCAAATCTCCGATAGACCACTGATTTAAGGAGATTATAAATCATCAACCAGGTGTCAGACAATGGTTATATACCTGTCAAGAAATTCATTTTCTCGTAAAAATCAGCATGATGGATTTTATCACACTGGAACAAGAAAGAATGTCAAGACAGAATGGTAATNTTTTTTTTTTTTTGCAAAGGGCATGTTTGTCACCACTACTGAACTGCACATGCTATTAATAGGAAACAAGAGATTTTACTGACATCTAGTTGTCTAAAAAATTCCTCTACTTTCTGAGCCCAATGCAAATCTGTTGAAAAGCACAGGGTTAAACACTGGAACATCTGTAATATATGCGTAACATGGTAGAGGCTTTGATATGACATCATTCAGGGAGCTGCTGCAGAAGGTCCCTCAGTCCCTTCCAAATTCCAAAAAGCAAATGATAGCTAACAAGTTTGGGAGGGCCAAAGAGATACAGAGCTTTCAGAAAGACTGTAGTTGCCAGCCCAAATGAAAAACATATTTTTTTTCTGTGCTCACTGAAGTCATGTCAATAGTCTTATCTTGCCTTACATCTGTATATAATTGCTTTTAGACACTGTTTTATAGTCCTTCCTGGAAAATGAAAAAGCTTCCAGATTGAATTATCACTTGGCTGTGAATAAAGAACTCAGTATTAAACAGAGTCAAAACGCAATTTATGCATGGAAGATGAATCAAAGATGATCCTGACAAGGAGGTGATGTTGACTCAGATAATACGAATGTTTACAAAGCTGCTCCATCAGACTCGCAACTGTAGCACCGGTCAGCCCAGACACCCAGGGTGAGGATCAAGGTTTGTTTCAGGATGTCTGGGAACAACAAGTGCAGGCAATAAGCTTTTGGAATATAACAGAGAAGCTGTTATTCCTACTGTGTGTTTAGTATGGGTTTCAGCCCTAGACTTTGTCCCACTGAGCACAGCAATGCACATCCATATTGAGGAACTGATCAGTGCTACTCAGTGACCATGACTGATTGCAGTTATCCTTCCCCCTATCCTCCCCTCTCCTTCCCTCCCTTCCTTTCTTTTTCCCTTTCCTCTCTTGTCCCTCATCAGCTTGTGTTTCCAGAAGAAGGAACTGGGGAGAGGGAGAGGAAAAGGAGAATTCCCTCAGCCGAGGGCCCATGACCAAATGGGAGAAGACACAACCTTCTCACTTGCACTCTGCTTCTGGAACCCTGAGAAGCCAGACTCCTCACACAGGAGTACAGTGTTCATTCCTGCCAAAATTCAGCCTCTGAACAACATAACTATCAGTACTCAACTATGCCAGCAAAAACTTCCCAGTGATGTTTTTTCCCATTCCTGCTCCCATCCTTCCATTCCCAAGCCAAATGAAATAACAACAATAAATTACAAACTTTAGCACGTGTAATCACATATAAATATCATCACTCAGCTAATGAAATTCTTTTACTCTCTGAACCTGCAGACCCCACACTGCTCTAAGAAACAGCGAAGTTTTTCCTCAGATATCACCACTTCTGTAATGAAATTGCAGGAGTAATTGCCTTAGTTCTTGTCCTTAAGTATTCTTGAGTTTGGCTTTTCAGCCTGAGAACTTCTCAGGCAAATATGCAAACATTGCTGGGACATGATTAAGTACAGATAGAGAGGCATGAAAGCCACTGTTTACAAGAAAGCATTTATTTTGCTCTGGTTGCCAAAGTAGATAGCAACACAAAATTAAGTAGGTCAATCGTGTATTCTCCATCATAATCTCTAAGAACAAACCAATGGTTCGCTTTCCAAACACCATGCAAGGCATTTGGCTGCTTGTGTGGAATTAAGCAGAGCACAGAATGGGAAAGGTTGGTTAGTAAATCAAAAAAGGTGCCTCTGGCATAATGCCAGGATTTAAAATCCTTAGGAGGAATACGTTTCAATGTTGGAAGGTCATTGAACTACTTGTTTTCCAGCTGGACTGATTTTACTCTGCCAAAGCAGTTGTTCATGTGCAAGAGATATTTGTCTAAGATGACTCAGTTTCTTAATTTCCCAAGATTATTACTTTTATCAAGACTTCTTTATTATTTTTAAATATTTTATGACTATTTTTCATTGAGGACAGTAAATAAGCAAGCCTTACTTTGACATAGGTGTCATCAAATGTTACTTTCTTTTCACAGAGTAAACTGTAAAATAACATATCGAGATTACTCAATTCCCAGTTCTGGAAAATGATGCTTTCAGAAAGTTCTCAAGAGTCATAACTGAATACGACTTTCCAATGCACTGTGGAACACATTGTTTTCCAATATACTGTGGAAAATAAAATTAATAGATTATTTTGAATAAAACATAGAACTGGCATTGGAACAGGCAGTACCAGACTATAACTTTCCTTTGTGGTGCCCCTAATTTGACAAGAATGTTGAAACATGCCAGAAAAAAAAAAACCTCAGAAAGTATCTAAAAGTTCAATAAAATATTTAATGCAAGAAAGAACTTAATGCATTTAGATTATGAATACCATAATTGAGGGCATGCACTGACTCCAGTATAAAATTATTTCATGGAATACCCCAGGATGGAAGGGATTTCAAAAGATCGTTTCATCCAACCTGGTTCATTTCCAGAGTAGCCATTATAAGAAGATGTTTAATAAAACAAAAGAAGAGACACTGAATAATGAAGACACACTTAAGATATTGAGCAAATTGTCCTTGGAGCAAACCCAGTAACACATTCCTGGCTACATCTTCATCCATTAAATCAGAAGCAAATGCTTTCTCCAAAGATAGACTTTAGTCATACTAAAAGGGTGAAATTTTTGAAATCTAACCCATGTTGTGACATACAGAAAGATGGAAATGTGTTAAGAGTTCCTTCTTCCCTTAAGGTGCTGCAATATCAAGAGCTAGTAATCCATATGAGAGGCAGGTAGTAAGTGATGAGCAAGATGCCACATTTTGATTAATTCCTCTCCTCTTCAGAGCTTGCCCTGCTATGAACAGAGAGCTGAGAAGGGCTTAGATCCTACTGAACAGCTTCCTGCCTACCCTGAAGCTGCATTCATTTGCTGGTTTTTACAAGATGGATGAAACTGGACTTAGTGCATGTCAGGCTGTGATTATGCTTTATCAGCTCCTGATAATTTTGGAAGACATTAATGTGGTTAGCAGTTCTCAGTCAA
This sequence comes from Cnemophilus loriae, assembly GCA_013397755.1. Classification (NCBI taxonomy): domain Eukaryota; kingdom Metazoa; phylum Chordata; class Aves; order Passeriformes; family Corvidae; genus Cnemophilus; species Cnemophilus loriae. The sequence continues at coordinate 1,860,070 of VZTF01017494.1, read as the reverse complement.
GTGTGTGTCATGGCTGATGGACCGCCTGGGTGTGTTTTTAATTAGCAGTAAGGGCTGGATTTAAGAAAAGGGCTATAGCTGCTGGGCCTGAGTCTAGCTGGGTGGTAAGCTAGGAAAACACTAGCAAAGAGATGTGCCCCGCCTTTCTCTCGTCACATGTGCTTTCCACCTGGTCCATTTGGAAGTGTGAGACAGACCTCTGTAGTCACCTCACTGCTCTTGGAAAACATGACGGTGTTGTCTCAGTTGGCTAAAACATTCAGAAATGCTGTCAGAACAATACTGTCTGTCTCCAGTTTCACAAACCTGGGCGCTCTTTCAGTTTAACACAACACCAAGAACAGTGTCAACTGCTCTCAATCACACCTTAGTCTAACATGCATTCCTGCCTGAAAACTGAAGAGGTGAAGGATTTCTTGAATATTTCAAAAAGTTTCCCTTTGAGGGAGAGGCTGAAGACCAGCCAGACCTGAAAGCTAATCCATATATACTGTAGGAAACTCTGGGTTTCGGTTTTCTAGCAGGGTAAGCTGCATTGCTAGCAATCAAGAAGGAAAAGTAGAAGATAGAGTCCTTTGCTGCTCTAGAGGAAACAGTCTGAGGCAAACACAGCTAGAGCAAGAATGAAGCACTTTACACTGCTCCCAGAAGCAATACAAAGAAATTGCAGGAAGAACCTATACAAATCCTAGTATTAGGCCTCGGAAGAGGTATGTCTGACATGTCATGGATTTGGGATGTCAGTGGTGACAAGCAAACGTGTTAATGGCCTTATTGAAGATGATTTCTCTGTGACATAAAAGTGCTGAACTCACTCATGCTTTCAAAATATGAGCAGGTCACAGGAATTGCTGCCTGGATATGTAGGCATAGTTCTCTATTTTGTGCACCAGCTTTAAGGGATATCACCTAGCCTTTGTTGGTACTGAAGTGCTTATGTGAGCAGGAGAGGTTGGCATGGCTCCCAGGAACTTGCATACCACGTTCAGTATCTCAGTTGTTTAAGACAGGAGGTGTACATATGTGTGCTTATGAGCAGATGCATTTCTACTGCCTTTATAGAAAGAATGACTAGCAACATGGCAAAAGTCATGAGAACTGCGCACTGGCAGATACCCAAAAAATGTAGTAATTAAGCAGAGGGGTCTCTTCCCCACCACACCAGGATGGAACATGGGTGGAAGCACCTTCTTGAAGAAGGAGGGGAGATGAATCTGCTGCAGGGGGGCGACAACACTTTTTCCTTCTTGCCTAAATCTCATGTGAAGTGATAGCCTTCTAGAGGGCTGGTACCATGGCAGGCTGGTAGAGGCAAAGAGAGCTGTGTCTTCCACAGTGCTTATGACATAGGCTAAAGACATGTGTAAAGAGTTTTGTGATGTGATTATGTGTTGCAATTTTAAAGAGCTGTATTATCAGATGAAATACTGGGAAGGCACAAAAACATTTTCTGGTATGCAAAACATAGTATTAGGAAAGTAATTCAGTAGCTCCTTTTCAATATTAATTTTCTTAACATCATTACTTTATGTCACAATATTCTAGACAGTTTGGATTACTTTGTCACAGTTGGACTTTATCTTCAAAATTTATAGCATCCTTTCAGGTATTTTCTTCATATCAAGCTGTTTTCTCTCTGTCTGTACTCAAGAACATGGCACAGTACTCAGAAAGGGTTATTTGCATGTACTTTTAAATACAATCATTCAAAACTACTAATACAATCAGATAACATGAATTATGCATAGACAGGGTTTGTGATTCCTCAGTTCTGCCATGGTTTCTGCCCTTAATGCCCTGACATTTGTATAATGGCTCCCCAGGGCATGGCTCCCTTGTGTCAGGGCAGGACCTGGCTTCCAGGGCCCGTCCCACCCCCTGTCCAGGAGCAGGGCAGCCAGAGGCACCAGGACAGCTCCAGTCCTGGGCATTGGTCACGTCCCTAGGGATGGGGACAGGCTGTGGCCGGGCTTGGGCATTGGCCCATGGGTGCAGGTCTGGGTCAGGATCAGCAGGGCCTACAGGCAGGTGCAGGCTGGGCTGTATCACCGTGGGGTCTGTGGCTCTTCTAAGGATCCAGCACCAAATTTTTGTCTTCAGAGCAGCTCCCATGGGATGAGATGAGCCCTGGCCATGTATCCCTCAATGAGGGATGTTGTAGACTCATAGAATCAGTAAGGTTGGAAAAGACCTCCAAGATCATCAAGTCCAGACTTGATTGACGACCACATTTTTCAACTAGATCATGGCACTAACTGCCACATCCAGATATTTCTTGAACACCTCCAGAGACAGTGACTCCATCGGCTTCCTGGGCAGCCCATTCCAATGCTTGACCACCCTTTCAGTTGAGAAGCTCTTTCTGATGTCCAACCTGAACCTCCCCTGGCACATTTCCTCTCATATTGTCCCTAGCTGCCTGGGAGAAGAAGCTGATCCCCATCTAGCTACAACCTGCTTTCAGCTGTAGCAAGTGATAAGGTCACCCCTTTTCTCCAGGCTGAACACCCCCAGCTTCCTCACCTGCTCTTCTTACGACTTTCTAGAGCCTTCAGCAGCTCCATTGCCCTTCTCTGGACCTGCTCCAGCACCTCAATGTCCTTCCTGAATTGAGGCGCCCAGTACAGAGAGACAATCACTTCCCTAGTCCTGCTGGCCCCACTGTTTTTGATACAGGCCAGAATTATGTTGGCTTTCTTGGCCACCTGGTCTCACTGCTGGCTCGAAAGTGTCCTGACACTTTGCACAGACCTGAGGTCATACACATTGGGCGTGAGGTGCCTTGGCCATGAGGGTAGGGTAGGGGATCCTGGGCAACGTCTGATGCATCCCAGGCCAAGCTGGGAGTCCCGATGGAACTATTTCCAGGGTCCATCCATCTCCCTGGCTTGGGCTGGGGTGAGTGACATACATCTGTGGCCAGCGGGCCTGGGCTGAAATAGCTGGGGAGTCAATATTTGGTCCAGGTCGGGCAGTGGGGCAATGGCATCAGACCATCGCTGAAGACCTCCAGGGGCATGGGAGGAACTGGAGCTGCCCCAGGTTAGTTTCTGAGCTGGGTGGAGATGTTCAGATGCCATTGAGGAGGTCAAGACCTGGGGCCGAGCTGGGGCTCAGGGCTGTGCAGAGAGGGAACACTGTGGGGAGCCTCGAGGCAAGCGTGCTGTGCTCAGACAGGAAGGGTCAGCTGGGCCTGGGCCCCACAGCGCTGGAGCTCATGGTGGCCTGAGCTGGCCAGAGGGCAGCGGGGGCTCCCCATGCGGATGGCAGGGCAGGCTATCATGCAGGGAACAGGACAGCCCCAGGAGCAACAGCGCCAAGTGTCAGACACAGCCCAGTGATCACTAGGGTCCAAGGTCAAGCTGGGAAGTCAAGACGGCAGGTCAGGGACAGGGTCCAGCTCTGGATCAGCGGCCCATGGCCCAGGACAACCTGGGCCGCCAGGCAGCAGGCACTGTAGCTCTGTCACGGACCAAGCTTAAAAGCAGATCCCATAGGGCAGAGAGAGAAACGTGCCGTGGCTTTCCCACAGCACCATGCTGGCTGGGAGTCTCTTCCCACACCTCGAGCAGGAAGGGAAATGTGCACCATCAGCTGCACCATTTGTAAGCTTGCCTTAAGCCCTGGCAGCCAAACCTCTGGGAAGGGTGCATGGAGATGCACTCAGGACCCTTACACAGGTTTTCTTGAGGCTGAGTTCACCTGTAGGACAAACTAATGATTTTTTCAGCATTGTGCTGTTTTTCTTCAGCGTTTGTGTGTGTCTGTAGCACTTATATCACAATATTTCTGTTACTTGCCTCTCTCCCAGCCTCCTTGCTTCTTTATCTGTGTTGCAATCTTTTCACTTGGCATCTATCATCATTCAAAGCACTGAACTCTTCTATCCACGGCACCCTGGAGCTTGTTCATGTCTTACACTACAGCTTCCAGTAATGCTATCAGTATACAGTAGCATCGGCTTATTCTAATAGCGGCTGGGTTTGATCAATTTATTCTATAACAAACATGATCTCTTCACTGAGCCTGTCACTTCATCTATGACTGTTCAGAAGTTCTCAGCAAAGCACGATGACTTTGAATTTCACCCCGGCTTTCAGCACTGATCAAACGCATGATTTGTCCTATCATTCTAACTTCACTGCATTTTGGCTTTTTGCATTTCATATTTTTATGTAGACAAAGCCATTTTGGCTTTTTGCCACTTACTGCAAGTCTAGGTTGAGTGCCAACTGCAACAATACACTTAGTAACAGCAAATGTCTTTAATCCAAATAAGTTTGCTAGTGCCTAGTGTCAACAGCATAAAATAAGGGGCATAATGATATATCATCCTAAAGCAGCATTTTGAAATCCATCTCTTATCTTTAATGCCCAGTTAAGGAACATGATAAGAAAAACAAAGTTAATCCTGTGTATTTTTATTCTTGTACCAAACACTGATTTGAATCAGTTGTTCAAAATCCCACACATTCTTAGACAAATATTCAAGAAGTGCTCATGTAAATAATGCACAAGTGAGCAGTTTTTCCTTTAAACAACTAACAGAAAATGCTTTAAAATGTAATAAAGCATAGCTTGTACTGCATAGTTATTAAATACATACATACACACATATACATATATATATATATATATATAGATATGTATTTTCCTAAACACGTGTATACCTAGATTGTATAAATTTAGTGTAAACCCTGAATTGGGTTACCTGCTGTATCCATATATTTGCAAAGCAATTCTTCTAGTGATAAAGATGTGAAGTTTTTCTTTCTCTTCTACAGCAGTATCATAGAATCATGTACTAGTTTGAGTTTGAAGGCTCCTTTTAAAGACTATCTAATCCAAATTCTCTGCAATAAGCTGAAATAATATTCAATTAGAGTAGATTACTAAGAATCTCATTGACCCTGACCTGGAATATTTACAGGAATGGGAATATAAAAACTGTACTATTAATAATGGGATTATACTATAATACATAACAGTAATATAATCATATTATTGTATTGTGACTGCAGTGCTCAATAAAAAGCAATACCTTGGGGATGAACATAAGACCGAGTTTTCCTTCTCTGTTTAAGTCACCCAGAACTTCATGATTAACAAGGTGAACAGCAAACATCTCAAACTGCAACTGCTCCATACCACTATAATGTTGAAACATGATGTTATCCTTTTGTTATAGTTAACTATGAAATTGTCTTTTTCCTCAACTTTCCCACTTCCAGTGATTTCATTGCTCCTTGAAATTCCTGTCTAGGTGGTGCCCCTTCTGCCTATGCCTGCTAGCCTGCTTGCTTGGTTTCTAGGTTGCATGCATCTGACAGAGACAGCAGAACTTGGTGCTGATCAGGAATGCACTCTTCCTTCTTTCAACACTATCTCGTACTTCACTGCCAGTTCTCAGAAACTCTTTTTGTGTTTGTGTAATAGGACCAGTCATATTGCCATACAGCTGATCCCGTGCCTGACTGAATTTAGTAGAGGTGTCTCTGGGCGTTTGATTTCTTCACAACTTTACACAATGTTTTCACTTCTTTGACTTCTCCAGAAGTCTGGAGTCACTAATTCTGTCTCTGTAACTTGTAATTTTACTGCTTGTCCAACTTCTCCCTGGCTTTTTAGGCCTCCCATAACTTCCTGGCAGTGCTCAGGATCGATTGGCATGGTTCACCCACTCTGCATAGAATTTCTGTGGCATAACTCATTATTTGTCTCATACATTGTTGTCTCCGTGTTACCTTAGGTACCTCCTTTGCAGAGCTCTCTTCTCTTATCCAGATAACATTCAGGATTGATTTGCACTTGGTTCTTTTTTTTTTTAGTCTTACCATAATATTCTCCACAACTAATTCAGTTTAGCTAAGTGTTTGCTCTAGCTGTGTTTGTCTTCATGAGCAAAACATATATTGTCAGCAGCCAGATCTGTATCAGCATTGGGAACTCATCCAATTAAAAGTTTACAACAATTGACATAGTCTGAAGTAGAATTCACAAACTGAAAGCTTCAGCTTACCTGTGTAAACATTCTTGCCCTGCTGCAGAGGCATCAACTGTGTTTGAGAACGAGCACCGGACATTTAAAAAGATAATATTAGTAGTAAAAGAAATATTGCATGTTACTGGCAGAGTGTTCAGTTAAACAGAGATAGCAATATGTCACACAATCAGTAAGTGTATTTGTGGAGTTTGGGGAAAATGGTTCAACAAAGACCTGTAGCAAAATGTTTTCCAGTTTCCAACTTTGTATTTAAACAGTCCTTAAACTCCTGGCTGTTTTCCAACTTTTGTCTGTTCAGTAACAGAGAAAAAAGTTTTGATATAATGGAAAACAGCATTAACAGGTTAACTTTCAACTTTGCCTTGAACTTCTTAAATGACTGATTAACTTACTTCCTGACAGTTTATAGAAGAAATGAGGGTTGTAAACAGGACTGCTTACTTCTTTCTTATCACTTAAGTATCTGTTTAATTTATTCATCACTCACACACTAACTCTCTAGAAACAATGCAGGGTGAAGTGCTTGTGACTATGAATTCCCCAGTCATGCACTAGAGAAGAATCAAGATAAAGACCAAGAAACCACCAAGTCCTCCTTAAGCCATGAAAGTGTAGTCTGTAGTTCAAGTGGTGTCTACAGGCACTTTCCACTAAAGTAAGCTGCCTTCAGTGTCCCTCCAGCATGACAGTCGTGAGTGTGTACTGGATGGCACCTTGGTAGAAAATGATCTAAGAGTGAGAAGGGGAATAGACTTTGGAGTTGGTATTGCAGTTTATCTAGAAATAGAAATGTGAAAAGCCTTCCTGTGATAATAGCATGATAACTGGTCTGAAAGAGCAAGGTCTTACTGAGAAGGCACCTCTGCCTTAGATCCAGGTCACCAAAGAAATGGACTAGTAGCCCTGTTCTGCTGAGCCTGGGTAGCTCCTCACGGGCTATGTTGATTAGGCACACTGCTGTGAATAGTGAAAAAGAAGAGTAGGGAGGGATGGGAGAGTGTCTGCATACTGTCATCCTTGCTTTTCCAGTCCAAATGAGCAGCTTCCAAGTTTGGAGGTTTTTTTGGTGGTTCTGTTTGATTGGTTTGGTTTTTTGGTTTGGGGGGTTTTTTAGTCAGTGACAACACTCAGAGAAAGTCCAGAATAAGGCCTGAATTTAGCATCAGATGTAAAACATCTTTGAGCTACTCTGAGCACTCAGCCAACGTCACTGTCACTGCGTGGGTTTAAAAAAGAAAAAAGATATCTAATGACATGTCTTCTCAGTATTCTGTGTGAATTAGCGCAGTCTTCGACAAACAAATAAATGAACCCAAAACGACCTTTCTGTATGGTAGATATAGAACAAAAATTAATCTCAGCTCTCAGGAATCTGCTTCAAATCTGGACCCATTTCTGTATTCTCCTCTTCAAAGAGAGGTGCCCTTTCAAATTTAGTGAAAATATATATGAAAGATTGAAGTTTTTATTGATATGATGATTCACCTCTAGCATAAGAAAAATGTTACTGCATTATTTGACAGCAATGCAAAATTGCTTCTTTCCTGTGTAATATTGTCCTCAACATTAAAACAACCTGCTATATTATAATGATGCCCTGTAGCAAAACCACTTTCCATGTCTTTCAAGCTGTCTGTGTTAATGAAAAAATTTCTATTCGCTCTAGATGTGGGGGATGTGAGCCTGCAAATTAGTTTGAAAAGAAATTTCTTCTTGTTGTGTAATTTTCTGGTCTGTACAGTCATCCTTTCGGGTCCTTCTCAGTGCTGAGCCAAAGGCTGGTTAAAGTGGAAATACCAGATGATGGTTCAACAGGACAGTCTCAGTGAAATTCCTCTTGCCCTTTACATGGAATGTTAATGATGTTTTAGCATCCTTGTTTAACCCTTCTATGAGCTGTGAAAAGTCTACAGAAAAACTCCAATGCCAAAGTTCAGTGTGGCATGTTATCACAGCTGTAACAGGGAGAATCAACACTAGAAGTACCCAAAGGGAAAAAAATAGACCACTGTTATTGTCAAAAGTGAAGGTGTACACTCAATATTCAGAGTGATTTCATGTCACCAAATGGCATACACTAGCACCAAAGAGAAAAGGAGGTTGCTGCTTCTTTAGAGAGGAGGCCAGAAGTACAAGAGAATCAGGAAAGGTCTAAATGCAGCTGGAAGTTGGAATCTTAAAAGAGTGAGGGCCACACCTATCTGCAAAACTGTGTGTAGGTCCCTCACCAGTAATGATTGTATACTCGGTAATTGGAGTTAGAATAGCTGCTTTGGTGTGGTGCTGTCAGTGCCCGCTACTTTAAAGATGACATTTTATTAAGTCAATTGCATACTTTGAGGTTTCTTCATGGCATGAGGTTGCAGGAGCTCAGTCAGTGGTGGGATAGATGTTCCTGCACTATGTATTTCATGCAGAGTGTAAGGAGCAGTACATTTTCTGCACTGACCAAGTGAAAAGTCTCAGTGGGGGCTGCGTGAGGCTCATTCTGCTGACTGCTGCAGCTGCATCACTGCTCAGGGACCACTTGCTGTTTCTGTTGTTGCTCTAGATTTGCTGTTTTACAAATACACCCAGAGACACTACCTCTTCCAGTTTTAGAGCTGCTTGCATGGTGGCTGGTTACGCCTGAATTAATTTCACAGCCTTTCAATGAGTTATTTTTCAAGTGGTGTGTGATCCTCCTAAAATGTTATGGTAATCCGTTAAATAGCACTGTACAGTTTGGACTCTGAACCTATTTTGCTAGATGGAATGGTTGTAAGTTTCCAATTAACTAAAAATTAAGCATTAACTGGAATACTTTAATTGAAAAAAAATGAAAACAATTAATTTTTACAATTAGAAATTAGTAAGTAAGTACTAGTAATTAGCTCCTATAAAGTTGTACCTTTACTTTCTTTCTAAACATTTGTAATGCCTGGGGCCTTTCTTAAATCACTCAAGCATGACAATTTCTTTCAGCCACATTAACTTTCTGTAGCAAGTGGTACTGAACTTGTTCAAGTATAATTTGCTTATGTTATGCCTTTTTGCTTACACATGTGACTAAAGTACTTTTCTCTCCACACAGTGGCATTAGTAAGTCTCTGGTTTACAGAGAAACATGCTGGGAATACAGATTGTAGCTTTCATATTTTGTTTCTGCGGGCTAGGAGCTGCTATTGCTGCTACTGCATCAAATGAGTGGAAAGTCACTAGTCGAGCATCATCTGTTATCACTGCAACCTGGGTCTTCCAGGGTCTTTGGATGAACTGTGCTGGCAATGCACTGGGTGCTTTTCACTGCAGACCTCACCTTACTATCTTCAAAGTAGAAGGTAAGGAAACATAATTTAACTGGAACTTATGGAAAGCCATGTGTATTGCAAGACGTGAGCCTGAGGAGTAAAAGATTATTTTGGCTTGTGCAAGAGATTATGTTTAAAGCATTGTGATGAATATAAGTAAAGGATCTTGTAGGCAGAATAGCAGAAACAACTTTGTAGGAATGATACGTATTCCAAGAAAGACAGTGAGCTCTGCTCTGTGATTGGTAATATGTGATAAGTGTACTGGACATAGTGCCAGAAATACACTGTCAGTATCAAACCACGGTTAGCAGAGGAATGGACTGAACTGTCTTGCAGCTCTAATTTCCGTGCCAAAATGAGTGTCCTGCTTGCTAGATGGTAAGAGGGGGAAAGAAAGCAATGTCTGTGACACTATCAGTGCTCTTTTTAGTATCTGAATAAATCAGAGAACAAATAACCACATCCATGAATACTGTGCAAATACTCATATACTAGGAATTAAGTGCTAGTGTATCACAGGCTAATATTTTAACTTTAAAAATGAAAGGGTGCTGTTTCAGAATGTCTATTTTAATGGAAAGTGTTGTATTTGTAAGCCATCTATCAGAGTGTAAAAACGAATGGAGGCTTCTTGCCTTATGTCAGAAACAGCTTTTTTCAGAGACAGGGGCTAACTATATGTGTACTATGTGATGTGTTTTGTGTTTCTCTCTATATGTGAAGAAGTAAATGAAGATGTTTGGTTTTTATTTGCTGTTAAGCCTTGTGACAGGAGGTAAAATAGTGTTTTCAATGAAGCTGTGTGTAAGCACTCACGAGGGCCTCGGCAGAGGGACTGCTCTCCCTAGGGTGGACAGCACACAAGCAAGATGGAGTCAGACTAGAGTAGGAAAACATGCATTAAGCCACCAGTATTTTAGAGAGCCAGGAAATAAACCCAGGGCAGACAGAACCAGTCTCCCAAAGCTTTTATGAGACCAGAAAGAAGTACAGTTCTGTTAAGATATCAACAGCCAGTGGCTGAATGAAATAGAAAATGTAACGTTGCATGGTTGTTACCACATGGTATACTACATAGACAGGATCATAGACTCACATGTATATGGAAACATAGAAGCTTGGGGATGTTCCAGATCCTTACCTTTTTCTGCCTTTCATGCCCCTGACACATCAGACTACGTGCTGCGACATACAGATCAACTCTTACACATACAGATGATTTTGAGATAAAACTCGGCATCATTTCTCTACATACTTTGTGATGCCCTGTTTCAAATCATCACAAATCACACACGAGAGATGTGAATGGATAAGAAGAGTTTTACTTCTTTTAAAGAATGCTGTTTGTCAAAAATTACTTAAAAGGTGCAGAAACACACACTTTTTAAAAGTGACTATTATATTTTGCAAATAACCATTTATGCATTATTTCTCCCAAGATTTAAAGAAAGTAAACCAGCTCTTCTTCTCAGGCATTGTTTAAAGCAATGTAAAGTAACTAGAAAGTAGCATTATTGCTATTGTTAGTAGCCCAAAATCTGCTTTCAGAATAATCAGATGTAATCTATTTGCTACTTTGTATTGTTACTGTTATTTTGATCACTGGCTGGTTGAAATGTGAATAAACAGAATATGCATGTTATGCATGCATCCTTTAAATATATACTTAAGCATCTGAGTAAGATTTTGCATACTTGTTTTTTAGAGGAACATAAACAAGAAATGCACAAATTAAAGTAGCACACTCTTGTTCAAGTAAGAGAGTAACAAGCTGCTGTAATGACATTTAGGAAGTCTAATTTTAACTTGCCGGTGGATGCACCAGCAAAGGGTAATGTGACATGTAGCACAAACACTTCTGAGAAAGAGCGAGGTATTCAGTTTGGAAAACCTGCTAAACATAAACTCCTGATAATCCAAGGAAAACAAGAGTTCAACAGGGAAAGGGCTCTGCACTCTCACTCTGTCATAGATTGTAAAACAATAAAATACTCAGATTAAAGAAGTAATTAACTCTCCTCTCTGTCCTCAGAGCTTCAATATATCATTATAACTGACATACTGAGGCCAGGGAGGGCTGGCAATATAACGTTTCTTCTGCACGTACATCTTTTTATGGAATCTATTTGCAATTTTTCCTATAGCGAAAACAACTTACACAAGTTCCTCATTCCATTCCTATCTTTCAGTTTTCAGGTTACCCTACAGGAAGTATTAGCAGTAACAGCAACATTAGCAGTAACAGTATTCTGTTAGTGTAGTAAGTCACTTCTACTCCAAAGCAGATTAATTTGGTTATTAAAGGTTTAATTGCAATTTTTGTGAGGATTTTACAGGAGAAGCTTCTAAATGGGCTCAATGAAGTTTTAAGATTTTTTGTTCATTTGTTTCTCACAGCAAACAAAAAATCCAGATTCCAGAGGTCTTTCTCTGAGCAGGATTACCCTGCAGTCACAGGCAGATATTTATGTAGATATTTACCAGAACTGACTTTCTGCTCAAGGAGTAGTTGTGCTGATAGGAGCATAGCCGAGGCAGTGAGAGCTCAGCTTCTGCAACCCAGCCCAGGTACAGATGTTGAGGGGTTCATGTTTCTGGAAGCCTGGATTAGCAGGGCCACACTGCTAACAGTATCCAAAGCTAGATGGGCTGTTGCCAAATGTACATGTTCATTCACATGTACAGCCTAGGTGTGCTCTGCTGCAGTGACTGAAACATCCAGGTGAAAGATCTTAGCAGGAGATCCTGAATAGTAATAGCATGTATTACTGTAACATAGCTACAGTCATTTAAGGCAATGTTTGTGGGAAGAAGCAATATCTTTTATTACATCAACTGCTTTGGGATAATTATGCGACAAAGTCATTCATCAGACCTGACACAAATACAACAAGCTTCAAGCTAAGTATTATCTGGGAACATTGTCTCTTCAGTTAACTCGGTTATGATTATGAGAGCATCAGATACACCCATGGAAATTGTACGATTAAAACCAAGGCACCATTACTCACAAGCATAAACTCACACAGTCAATAAATGCCAGAAACTAAAACTAGCAGTGAGACAATATTGTTTCAAAAACAGTGACTTTTGATTAACCACTCAGTCCATATCAGTAAGAAAGATCCACAAAGACCCTTCAAAGCACGAGGAGTCTTGAAGCTCTGGAGTCGTGAACTCCAGAAAGATAGTGACTTTTTACAGCATAGTTTCTACCCTTATTCCCCAGTGCTCCACAGGCAGTAGTTAACCTCTCTTCTCGTTCTTCTCATATATACAATTCTGAATTCTTACAACGACAGAATAACCCAGATTTGACAAGAACTATCTTTTAGCTATCTAGCACGGCTTAGGCACTTTATTTAGGTATTTTGACTTTGGTGATGTAACAGAGAGCTGTTTCTTTCACATAAAATACAGAATTGTAACTAGCCAATTGAGCTGTGTCCATTTCTATGACACTTCCTTAGTCTGTCAGGACAGCTTCCAGGCTTCTTCAAACAATTAGTTTGGCATTTTGCATGCCTGGCCTATGGCACTGCTTCATGACTCCTCTGCACATTCTGGTTTTCCATGCCATGAATTCAGGCAGATGTACCAGAAACTAGGAGAAGCCTGCTTCCTTGAACCTTTGCTCTTTTGAGCCTCAGATCTCCTGCTGGCATCTTATCAGTGCCTGTTTTGGCGAAGGCTGATGGGGCAAATAGTGCTATCCTGATGGTAGCCAATACGCAACAGGCAATGCCCAGCTGTTCTGGGTCACATCAGCAAAGAGATTCAGAGCTGCCTTTTCATGATGCTGCCACTGCAGTGCAATTAACCAGTGGAAGGAAGCTGATACAAGACAACTGCTATTGCAGCACCTGTACCCAGAACAGCCTTGCATAGTCAAACAGCATTTGAGTTCACCAGGGCGTGGAGAGCAATTCCAGTCAGGCTTCAGGGTGACATGAGCAACTTTCCCAGAGAATGCAACCTAGAGCAGGAAAGGACTGACATGAGAGTGTCCCTTACATGACAGAAACTTACTGCCAGGGAAAACACACTGTGCCTTTGATTGGTGCGAGTCGACGGGCCAGCCAGATATACACATGGCAGCCAAGGCCAGGCTTATCCTCAGCCTAAGAGGAGGGCACTTAGTGCTAGGTCCCCCAGCAGCCAACACCACGGCTTTACACACACCCTGGGTGGGTTCGCAGGGGTTCAGGCTGCACGAGGGCTGGGCACAGAGGCTGTGCTCCTGCTCTCTGCTGCTTGACAGACCCGCATGCCCTGCCCGCTGCCCCTGCCCGCTGCGCTCCCGCTGGGGCGGGCGGGAGGCGGGCGCTCTCCTCTCTCCATGGTGCTGCAGGAGCGGCCCTGGGGAAGCGCCGGCCGCGCCCGGGAGAGGTGCCGCCCCACCCGGCTGGGACGACCAGCTCCCTAGATGCCTGGAAAGGCGGTGTGCCTCGCCCCAGCTTCCCCCGGGGGAGTAGCCCCAGGAGAGGAGAGGTTTAACTGTACCCAGAGCCCAGGCAAGCAGCAACTGTGTGCGCTTTTGGAGGGCCGCAAGGGAAGGGGCCAGGCCGTCAGCCCGGGATGATTGGCTTCAGCTATCATCAAGAAGGGAGAAATCCACCGAGACGTCTTTCTTCTGGCTGATGGTCAGCCACAGGGGACTCTGCCGAAGGATGCTCCGGGTAGTCAAAGGGACAGAGTCACGGAGGTAGTGATTTAACCCCAGCTGGTAAGCACGCAGCTGTTCACTCACTCCCCAAACACCCTCGGTGGGATGGGGAAGAGAATCAGGAAAAGGTAAAACCCATAGGTTGAGGTAAGAACAATTTAATAATTGAAATAAAACAAAATATAACAATAATAGTAATAATAATAGCAGTAACAATAATAACAACAGGAGAAAGAGAAAGAATAAAACCCAAGACAAAGAAGTGATGCACAGTACAAATGCTCACCACCCACTGACTGATCTCGTCTCTTAGCAGCAATCAACCCCTCCCAGACAACGCCCCCCCTCCAGTTTATATGCTGAACATGATAGTCTGTGGTATGGAATGTCCCTTTGGCTATTTTGGATCAGCTCTGCTTTCTCCCAGCTTCTTGTGTACTTCCTCACTGGCAAAGCATGGGATACAGAAAAGTCCTTGACTTAGGGTAAGCACTACTTAGCCACAACTAAAACATCAGGGAGTCATCAACATTATTCTCATTCTGAATCCAGAATGTAGCACTATACCAGCTACTAGGAAAAAAAACAAACTCTACCCCAGCCAAAACCAGAACACAGGATCCAGTATTAAGGTTAAAGGATAACTGTGCCAAAGAACCTTCCTGTAGCAGCAAATCCTTCTAGGAAAAGTGCAAACGGAAGGGAGGTATGATTGATCCATGTTCGTTAGGCTGAGCCACCCCTCTGTTAAGCTTTTCTGCTCAATGAGAACAGCATCCATTTGGTGACCTAGAAAACCCAAGCCAAAATAGCATTGGCAAAGTTGTGTCAATATGAAAGGAAATATACGCTAGGATCAATAGCTCAAATTTGGGAAAGGTGACCATGAAACACAAACAGAATTCTTCTCAGACTTTTTTTCACGGCTTAATTCCTATGGCTTAATTTCTTAAAGTACTCTCCATTTTTCAGCAGGCGGAAGGATCACCATTTGGACTGACTGAAATGCTGATTTCAGCGTAGGGTCTTTTGTATATGCATAGGAATAGGATGTAAAATCTTGGTAATGAAAGATTCTCCACTCTCGCAGTTTGTCTCGCCATCGTAGCAAGGTTATTTCCAAGCTCATGGCCTCTCCTCTGACATTAGATGACTGAGTCTGCTCTCCACTCAAACGAGATAGCCTGAAACATATTTGGTTCCTAGAGGAGGCTGGTAATGCACTAGAGGTAATGAAACATCATGACTATATACAGCAAATACTTTTGGAATCTCTTATATTGCGTATCATTGGCCCCATGCCAAAAATTAATGAATAAAGTAAATTAAACAGTTCAGCCTAGGTAGTAGTTAGTCAGACACATACCGTGCCTTATTATTAGGGTGGTTTCAAGTGAGAAAAGGAATTGATTCATATGCGGCAGAGCCATTCATGAAGCAAGCCCCTGACAGAACAGATATGAACTGAAGAAGGTGGCTAATTCCCAAGTATCCAAGAGATTTTTCCCACAGGGAGCTCCAGCAGCAGTTTTGCAGTAGATACAGAGCAAAATCCAGGGTTTTCAATAGGATGGTAAGTTCCAGAGGAAACCCCCCAGAGGCAGAACAACCCTTTGAAACTTGAATTTGTGGATCTCAGAGCTGCCATATAAGTTAAAGATTTTGAAGTGGTTTTCGAGGATTCCTGCTGCCAAATATTGTCTTCTGTTTTAGCTTTTTGATTCCAAGATTTTAATCTGTATGCTCTGAAAATCCAAGAATCTAAACCACTATGAATCACTATTTACTGCTGTTTATTATGTAGGCTGTCTGGCTCTGGCCAATTACTTGAACCAGAGTAGCCCAGAGGTGTGGGCAGACTGGAAAGACGTGTGCCTACTGGGGGATATGCAGTCAGAAAGATACAGAAAGAGAGTCCAGGAACTGCAGGACTAGACTGCACGGGGCCAGATGGAAAACACTGAGGGTGGAGCCTTCAGAGACTGCTGGCAGTTTTGGAGAAGGTGGTGGCAGGTTACAAAGGACAGATTCTGACACTGCTTTAAAGTCTTCAGAGTTACGGGAAAACATAAGACCTTGCAGACCAGTCCTCCTTTTTAACTCATTTACACCTGGCAATTTGACAGCATCTCTGCAATCCTCTTTTTGTGCCTTGAGCCTTCTGTCTTCTCACTGGACAAGAACAGAGGTTACAGTGCTGAGATTTTTTTCACTTTTGTCTAGATCTGGTATCTAGACAACAGTAATGTTGCTTTTGCTTCCCTTCACTCACCTTTACAGATTTTTGCCACCCAGAGTGGTCTGCATTTGAAGAAGATCACTGAGGAAACCTGAAAGGCAGAAAGTGCTGCTATTTGTTAGTGTGGTTCCCATGCAGCTGGTGCAAGGACAGGAATGCAAAGCTTGTGACTGGGGCATTAATAACAAAGCTCTTTCATCTTCTACTACTCACATCAGGATAGATTGTTATCTCCACTTTGCTTTTAGCTTTCTTTGATTACTGCTACATAGCAGCAGAGAGTGTACTGCAAAATGAATAGGACTCAGCAGTAGTTGGTATGCAGCCAATGTCTTAAAATATCTCTGTTCAAACACGGTTTGTACCCTGGTCTGCCTTGTGAGCACTGAGGTGGGCGAGGGGAGCTTCCCTCTGGCATATGTTGAGGAGCTGAAGGCCAACGTACCTCTTCTTGTCTTTTTAGCAGTCATGCTACAACCGGAGCTGCATTCAAAGTTCAGAGATACAATCCATTTCATTTTCACAAGTCCCTGCAGCAGAAGGGGAAAGTAGACCTGGCAAAACCAGACGTGATAGGCAGAGGGTAAGAGAAGGAGACTGAAGTGCTGAATTTGTAAATCATTAAAGCTGATGATTTTGAAATTCACACTGCTGAGATTTAAGCCCTTAAATACTTAGTGTTCTGTCATGGAGTGGTGCAAGGTGGAGGAGAGAAGCTAAGCAAATACCTTGAGAATGAGTATGGGGAAATGTAGGGGGAAATATATGTATATAAAAATCTCTCCTGCAGTTACTACATGGAGTTGGCTAGGCAAGTAAGAGTCACATGCCCACTGGTAGAGAAAACAAATCACTCCACAGTCAGTAGGGATATTAAATCCCCTAATGCACGTTACTCTATCTCTCGTAGTACTTACATGTACTTTTGCAATGTAAAGCAAGATGCCAGGTGAGCACAGCAGTTTGTTAGAGATATGCACATGAGATTCCTCCCCATATCCCACATGCATCGAGTCCTACAGTGTCTGGTTATCTTTATGAGCCTTCCCTGGAGTGTGTGCCATGGGACTCTCTGCTGGTTTAGAGGCTGGTTGATGTATTCCCTTCGGTTTTTCATTGACTCAAACTAAATCAAATGCTTGGAGCACAGGAGTTGCCAGAGGCAATTCAGAATTTCAGAATCCCGCTTTTCCAGGGTACTTGACTCAGTCTTGGTGCCAGTACTGTGAGGGACCTCTGGCTGTGCCCAGTAGATTCCTATAATCCACCCAATCGTCTCTCTACAGATGACGTTGAAGCCTGGGTCTCCTGTATGACTTTCCTCTTCAGGCATGCATTTCCTGAAACGGGAGAGAGCGCATCACCTCAAATGTCTGTGCCTTAATGTAGGACATTCTTAAGTGCCAGAGCACTTCTCAGTTGTCGAATGGAAAACATTCATATTTTCAATTCGGCAAAGCACATGCTGAAATTCAGGTACACACAAAGCCCCCTGAGAACATTTCATTCATATCTCCCCTTAAATACCTTGTGCTGATCACCCAGACATTTGCCACTTACATTTCTAAAAAATTACTTGAAACAGTTAAAAAAGCTGAGGCCCCGAACACTTCTAAAGACCATGCCCGAGCCTACTGACACATTCATTTGTCAGTTATATTTCTTTTTTGCTGTTAACTTTTCTAAAGAAAATGTGTGTTAGTCTGGAGGTAATTAACCAAGCTCTAGTAAAACACCTCTTGAGGAATAACTTGCTTAAAGACAGAATTTTTAAACTCCACATCCTGAGCTAAGATATTTTGTACTAGTACAAAGTACAGTTTTCTATAAGCAAGAGTTCCATGTGGTAGATTTTAAAACTGTACACCATCAACTGGATATGTCATTAATATTATTTTAAAAGATTATTTTAGGTTAGACTCCAAATTTTCACTTCTAGCCCCGCCAAAAGTTAATCATACAGACTCTGCTGGTGTTTGAAAGAGTACAGTTGCATAACCTGACAGTCAAAATGAGAAGCAGAACTGAATACTTGAAGATTCTCATTCATGTGCTTTCATAATAATATATACTGGTTTTCTATCAGATCCGCTCTAACAGTTTTTATAGTTGCTATTACTTTTGTATCCAGTTAAGATGTGAGTCTACTCCTCTGCAGATACCAGTCAGAAACAAAGATGTGTCTAGGTCTCATATTCAGGGCAACAGGCACTGAATCATATTTCCAAAGGAAACAAGAGCTCAAAAGTTCTAAATTTCCTCTGTAGATGGAAATCTGCCAAAATCTTATGTTGTTTGGAGACTGCCTTTTCCTTCTTCACAAATGAATTTCTAAACAATAAAACAGAATGTCACATAAAAACCTTTCTATTGATATTTCATCCTGCAAGCAGCAAAAGCTGAAACCAAACCCCAGCCAGTAAGAAACAGTGAAAGTGACTCCCTGTCCATATCTCTGTGCGGTGTTTATTGGGCGACCAGGAGAACAGGACTCTCGGGTTATATAAGCAGCTTCTCCACTGCAAGCTCACCACGGGCCCAAGCTGCTGCCCCAGACCGGCATCCCATCCCAGCAAACATCATACCACATCCTGGGCCCTGAGTCAGCCACCTTTTGGTAATAACACAAATAGTTATCTCACAAAGTGGGGAAAAGAGGTAATTTAATTAACTAACTAAGTAATCATTAATGGCATCTGGCTTTTCCATATCATATTTTTAATGGAAATGTTCCACCTTACAAAGCAGATGATAAACTATATTCCAGCAAAAGTAATGCAATGGACAATTTTACTTTAGTTTACACCACCTCTCAACATCCTCATGCCAAATTTTGTTTTACTCAGTGGCTATTACAAAACCTCCAATATCATGCTTACTTAGTATTGTCCCTAGAAACTCAGTTCTTCACGAAAATGCAGCATTTCCAAGCGTCAGTGCCTCTTGTGCCTCAAGGCTCCTATTCCCTCCATGGCCAGGACATCCTGCCCTGCTGTAGCCGTACTTTGGTCTGCGCTTCACTGAGGGTGCAGACACCCCCAGCCCATGGCTCAGCTAACTTCCTTCAGAGCAGTAAAGCTCCCCTGCCCTGGCTGGTGGTCGTGGTCCCTCTTGAGGGGCTGTGCTTGGCAGACCAGGGAGGGAGGCAGAATGAGAGATGGCAGCTGAAGCCAGAAGGCTGTAGTGACTGTCTGCAGGCAAGCTGCTCCCCAGAAATGTGTCTGAGGGGTGCAGTGGGCTGCGAGGGGGATGGCTGCACGGTGTGGTGAGTCCTCCCCTTTCCCCTTGGCACACACAGAGCAGAACTCTCTGTGTGTGAACAGAAACAAGCCAACATTTCCAGCCAACGTACTTAACTCGAGTTTGTTTGCCAAGTGGCTTCACTACCTTCTTTGGTTAAGGTTAAGAGAAATGTTGTTGTTCAAGGGAGAAAACAAGTGGAGGTGTTTTCCCCCCTCACCCTTCCTGTCTACAAATTCAGGCATCTCTGGTCTGCAGTTCCTTATAAACAAATGAAGGCGCTTTTGTGGAGCCTGTTGATAAGAGGTACTCTACACCACTCCACATCCCACAGACATTTATTATTATTTCTATGTATGCAATAATATGCAAATGTTCGAGCGCTTCTGAAGGTCACTCACTAATTGTGCTGCAGAGTGGTGATTCCTCTGGTTACTGCAGAGGCCTAAGGGCAAGCTCAAGGCAGAGTAGGACATGACAGGTTGTTGGGGCCAGCTGATAAGATTTTCATCTATCAGCAAGGTCTGTGTGTGCAAAACTCAAATACAACCCGGTGAAAGCAGAGTCAGGGAGATAGGAATGGCTTTCTCCTGGGAACAGTTTGCAAGGAGATAAAACACCTGCAGACAAGGAAAACGAGTCTGGTGTACGACAGCTGGGTCGTGGGGCAGGAAGAGAGCTCCTGAAAAAATACAGGGACTGCAGCCATCCAAAACACATCAGATCATTAGGAAAGCAGAAAATGAGCTTGCAAAGTGCCAGGCTCTGCCTTGACCTAATGCTGACCACTTGGCCACCACTTTTAGTACAAGAGGAACTGGACCCAAGTTCTCAATTTCAGCAAAGTCTACCCACTCAACTGGGAGAAATTGGATGATTTCCAAAAATTTCTAGCATTTTAAGCAACGGAATGAGTGTGAGCTCTTATCTAAGGACTCTGAGTGCTTTCAACCACCTGTTCTTTACAGTTTTAAACCTTGGACAATATCAAAAATCTATATCTAGCAGCAGGGATCCATGTTGTGCCCCCTTGCTCATGCACACTCACAGCACATGGTTATAGTTCTTAATACTAAAGGGAAAGCACTGCTGGAGAAGGGACAGGAACTATGAAGCAAAGAAATGTATTTAAGACCTGCAAGACTCCTGAGAAGATCTTAAAAAGAAGAAGGAATGATGAGGAAAAGTCTGCTCCCAACCAAGATTTATTTCTATTATGCATGGGTCATTAAAATTGGATTTTAGAGCCAGAGATTTTTTTCACTGGCATTGCTCACTTTTCTCAGTAAGTGAAAGAAATAACATTACTTCAGGGTCTGAAGTTCGCTGGGTTACATCTGCATTCAGTCAATTCTACCAAACAGCAGTATTTTTGAAATGGATTTATTTCTTTTTGTTTTCCTTTTCTCTCAACATCCCTGCAGCCTTACTGTCTCATTCATGCCGCTAGCAGAGACAGGATCATAAATTAGGTCAGTGCTATGTCTGACCTGGTGGTTACTTAGGTAATCTTAAATTTTTATAATCTATCCTTCTCCTTTGCCTCAAAACATCTCCCTTCTCCTTTCTAAATAACTTACTGGAAACGCAGCAGAAAAAGATTTCCCTCAAGCTTCTGGCCAGCTATGGGGGCTATGTAGATGGACCAGCAGCGATCAATCCAATATCCAGGATCTTCTCAGTTGAAATCAGTCAATACATATAGATTGTACTGTTTCGCAAAACAAAAAACAAACAACAAGCCTTTTTAAAATTAGTTTGACTGTAACATGTGAGATGGCTTCTGTTTGCCCCAAGCAAAGCCTCTGCTGCTGTTGTGTGTCCACTTTGGGTACTACACTTGAAGCATGATGCAGAACACTTGTAAAGGGCACACAGATAAAAGCAACTAGAATCCCTCAAGTTTATGAAACATGATCTATGAGGAAAGACTGGGAGAATTGAGACTGTTTAGTCTAAAGAAGAGCAGACTAGCTGTAGGCACAGAGATAGTCTTCAAGTATGTAATAAGTGGCTGAAAACAAGAAGAGTATAATCAGATCCCCATGTCCGGTGGTAACAGCACAGGAAATGGTGAGACTGGATTACCACAAAAAATTAAAAATTAGCAGTTTTATCATTCTGCCCTAAAAGCAACTGCCTTTTTTTGTCTGTCTGTGGACAGCCTGCCTTTAACCTTTAGCTTACTTTTGTTACTCTGCAGTTGTTTTATTCTGTGATTACCTCTGATATCCATGATATCTATGATACCTGAATCGGCTCAGCCTTATACCCCATGTTCAGTTCTAGCTGCCAGAAGTGAAATGTGCCCCTTGATGTCCTCACCTCTTGTCTCTCCAGGACTCCCCCTTGCAGCCTGTTGAGGCAGAAAGCCATAATTCAGAAAATACAATATATACAGCATCTAATGTCCACTTGTCAGTAGCCTTTGGTCTACAAAGGTCTTTTAGTGAACTTTTGATCTGCAAAGGCCAGTTGGTATTAAATCCTCTTGCACTTTTTAAATAAGTATTTCCTACCTTTTTTCTGAATTTGGAGTGGGCGTTTTGCTCTGTGATTGCAGAGCACTGAGCTCTGTGCAACATATTTGATGCCCATGGTTTGACCTGGATGTTGCTGAGAGATCTACAGTCCTAAACAAAGGCAACAAATTCACATTCACCCTATTTCACTTCTCCATGCTATTTTTACTGCCAAACAATATTCTTCTAGCATATCTGAAAGAGTCCAAAACAGAAGGGGGGTCCAGGGAGCAGAGAAAGACGATATAGGCCAAACTCCTTGAAGTACTCAAGCTGTGTATTATCCTCCTTCTATCACATATAAGAATCTTGGATGGTATGGGTCCTACAGTTCTCCTTTCTTCCTGCCTGGGAGGTGTTATCCTGGTTCATCAGGCACCTGAAGCTGGATATAGATGAGGTGCTAAAATTGTAGCACTGGATCTTAAGCAGAAGTTTAGGATTTATCCCAGACCACTTTAGACATCAGTGGTGTAAAATGTTGTGTGTTAGCTAATCACCCTGTGATCACTTTATAGTCAACAGGAACAGGGAATTCTGTCCCCTTCTGGAACAGGTTCTGTCTTATCCTTGGGACATTGCCTATAGCAGGTCAGAGGAGCAGCCTAAACATGCCAATTGACAGTAAAGCAGATGGATGATTAGTGAGGCATACTAGGCAGGATTCAACTGAATCCTATCCTGACTCAGAAGATACCTGCAGGTTGATCCCCATACCTCAGATCAGTTGGATGTAATTCATTCCTAGGACTTCCAATCCAAACATGACTGCACATGGAAAGTAATTTCTTTCTCTCCTTCTGCAGCTAATTTTCCCATATTTCACATCTCTCCTCTCTCCTAGTCTGTGCCTGAAGGGAACAACACTTTCACCAAAACCTCTTAGGGCGCTAAAAAACCTTAGAGGCACTGCAGCCTCTAAATTGTCACCTCAGATCAAGGAGCCCCTCTTCATCGCACATCATTCCATCTTCACTGAATAGACCTTTATCTCACCAGGACTCAGACTGTCCCTGATGTGCAAAGCCTTGTCACTGCCTCTTTCCCCACAGCCCAGGTGCCTCAGTGAAATCCATGTTCTTCTTTAGCTATAGTGCAGTAATGGGTGTGAGTATGGAAAACAAGTCTCTGATAGACATTTGCTGAGAGCCGGCATCTCACTCACGCAAGAGGTAGTGCCAGCTATTTCAAAAACAGCCTGCCATGTATTGCTTTGATCAAGCTTTCACATAAAACTTGTTCTGTATGCTCATGTGTGCATGCAAATTCGAGTTGTCCCTTGTTTCCCTTGTTAAAGATGCTTCACTTCTTGAAAGGTCCTCCACGAATCCCACACTGGTAGAGTAGTTACAGTGTACAGTGAGCAAAAAGGTTAATCAAGAGGAAGGGCTGGTTAAGCTCAGTTTTGAAGACGGTATCATTACCAGGCAGCTCTTAGGAATCAATGGACATTTTCGTAAAGTGTTTAATAGTTAGAGTGATCCGAAACTCTGTAAACCCTTTCCAAAGCAGCCCTTTGTTGAGATGTTGGCAGAATTGTCTGGCTGGAGTCAAATAAATTAGTCATCAGATAAATCAGTCATGCCAGCTATGAGAGTGACACCAAAATAAACAGAATGTTTTAGTCAAATCCATGAAACAAAAGGAACAGCAAATCTCATTTAAAATTCCCCCATGTAATTGATGCATAATTAAGCTTCTAAACATGAATGCAAGTGTGCTGATCCAGAGTATGTGATGATGAAGATTGTATCTTTGAAAGTAAACGGGGATCTCCGGATGCAATTAAAAGTAATTTTTGAGTTGTTAGTTCCAAGTTCCTACTGGCAAAAATCCAAGAAATTAAAAGCCTGAGTAATTCCTAAATTACTGCAGTTTTGATGCCAGGGAAACTCCATCGATTTTGATGGAGTTACATCAGACTCAGACTTCATGAGGCCAACCGAATTTGCTCCTTTTAGAAACAGATTGTCAAATGCTTTAGAAAGAAAATGTCAGAAAAAGTTCATGGAGATCACATTCTACTGATACAAGAACAAAATTTGGAGGATGTGGAACATATGGCAACATCAGTCGGGATAAGGTAACACGAGTGCTTTATCCCAAACATGCTGCCTTAATTAATCTACCTTACTAGTCTAAAATACACAAACAGTCTGAACTCTTTTAAATTTTTCTTGTCCTAAAATACGGACAAATTAATAACAGTGATGTTCTTATAATTAGTCCACTTATGATTAGCTCGTATATTAATCATTATTGTAATATAAAATATTTTTTAAAAGCTACTTTTACCTGTGTCATTACACCACTCCTCTGAATTCCTGTTAGTCTGGCAAAGGACACAAACCCTGGAAGGGAAGAAGCAGGGCATGTGAAAAACAAGCAGTGCAACCGGGCAGCAGCTTGTGGGAGAGAAGAATCACTGCATTTAATTGGATTGAGGAAGTTAAAAATGTTGTGAGAAGGCTTTTCTTATCTACTTAGTGTTTGTTTCCCAATAGCTGCTATTTCAGCCCAAAGTACTACACTTTGGGTGCTTAATGTCAGATAAGTAAGCAGATTAACTGGCCTTGTGCATAGAGGATTCAATTCTCATGGGCTTCAGATGTCTGCGCTGAGATCTGGCAATGTGACCAATAGTAGTTCTTAAGTTTGGCTTCTTTTTTACAGTAGTTCATGTACTATTGAATTCCATATCTAGGTTTTAATTCCAGCAATTAAGTTACATTCTTTCTCTTGAAGGATAAAACTGTATTTGCATTGGAAAGTCTGTACCGTTTTCATTTTTACCATAAACCACAGAGATTTTAGAACTGACGAGGACTAGAAGGAAAATATAGCTCTGTAGGGTGTGTAGGACATTTGTGAATCTGATTCTGCTTCCTGAGATATTTTCACCGCTCAGCTGTCATCTATATTCCGATATTTGGGGCAATACATCTCTGATGCAGGACTCCACCAAGGAACCAACCAGAGGCATTGTGCTCTATTTGCACTTATCAGGAACCACTGAAACCTGAAAAAGAGCTGATTGCCTATTATTGGCTTCTCAGAGTAGGTCCTGTAATTGGCACTGTGCAAACACAGAGCACAAAGCTGCTCTGTCCCAGAGTATTTATAATCTAGGGAGCAAACTTCAAAAGAAGTGGGTAGGTTTACGGCATAATGGAGGAGGAGGAAGGAGGTAGAAGAGGATTAAACATGTTTGATCACACTGCTTCACAAAAAGCAAAGAAAAAAATTCTTTTGGATTGATGGTGTTTGTAGGCTCTTTGCAAGGCTGTTCCTCCAGGTCACTGCTGCATTTCTTGGCTTGGAATAATTTCTGTCAAAATCAAGAAGGTACAGAACCCCACCTCTCCACTTGAAATGTTTTATAGCTTATAGCTCTTTGTCACCTTGAAGAAAAGGATGAAAATGTCCAGTCAAACTGCACTCAGAAATGAGGCAGAAGCCAGAACCCTTTGTCACAGCCAGACCACAGGATAGGAAACCATATCTGTGACAGCAGCAGCTGGGGGCTTGGTGTACCTGCTTCTCTCCAGTGCCCATGGGACTTGAAGACCTACTGGAATGAGTCCAGAGGAGGGCCACTAAGGTGCTCAGAGGGCTGAAGCACCTCTCCCATGAAGACTGGATGAAGCAGTTGGGGTTGTTCAACCTGGAGAAGGGAAAGGCTCCAGGGAGGCCTTACAGGAGCTTTCCAGTACCTAAAGGAGGCCTACAGGAAAGATGGAAAGGGACTTTTCACGACAGCATGCAGTGATAGGAAAAAGGGGAATGGCTTTAAGCTGATGGAGGGCAGATTCAGATAGATCTAAAGAAGAAATTCTTTACTGTGAGTTTCTTGAGGAGAGACATTAGACAACAGAGATTTTCTGGAAGAAAGATGTCTTTAAATGTTATTCTATTCACACAACAAATCCAAGGTTGAGAAGAATATGTGTAGGGCACATTTTTGTAATTGTATAAAAACTGACGTCTTGATCACACAGATTCTCAGTAACCATCACAAAGGCAAAAAGTCTCAGTGGAGGAGATTCCTCATGCTGTCCCTTCCAAAATTATTCAGGAGGTTGTCAGTTGATACAACTGAGGAAGTGATAAAGATAGTTGTCCTCATCAATAATGTGCTCTTAATTGCATATTTTGAGACCTCTATACCATAAACCAATTTTGATTTTCCCATTTGGTACAGTTCATGCATCTCACACTGTTCTTTTCTTTTTTGGAAAGTATGTCTCGATGTAGACACCAGTCTGGTCCTACTTATCTGACCAGGAATGAGATGAGTTGGCCACTTATCTGAGCTTCTGTGTTACACCTAGGAAGAAACATAGAATTTCATTGAGTTTGTATGTTACCTTTCTACTCAAAATTAATTTATAGAATCATAGAATTATTGAGGTTGGAAAAGTACTCCATGATCATCAAGTCCAGTCTTCAACTTTTATCATCATCCACTACACGTATATGACAGAAGCTCTTATGTAGCCAGTTAGAGCAGAAACTAGGGTCCAAGAAACAATTATTAGGGGAAGAACTTTGTGTAAATACATCAAGAATTGGACTGCTGGCAGGATTAATAAGTTTGATGTGGTCAGGTGTTTCTTCTTTCTCCTATTCCCCTTGCTGTTTATGCTGGCATGACCAACAGGACTTTATGTGGAAAGAGGAGAGGTTTTACGGTGGATAACCCTTTTTGTCCTTGAAATGCCTAACAACCTTGTTGTTTATCTGTGGGTTTTTTCTATGGATTTATTTCTGTTTCTAGAGATTCAAAACTTCACTCGTAAAAACCTAAAATCATATTATTAGGATATTCAGTCCAATTATGACTAAGACAGGTAAAAGTATACAAACCTGGTAAGGTTTCCACAACATGTGAAACATCATGAAAGTTTCTTTACGTGTTTCATTTGAAGTGCTGTCTTGCCCAACCCTTGGATGTTGATGTATGGGATTAAAGTTTAAACTTACACCCAGCATTGGTTAATCTGTTTATAGCTTCCCTCAGCAATATCAGTGAAAATGTATACGCCAAACCTCATACCATTAACCATGTTTACGTAAGTTTGGAGTATAACATCTCATTTAAAAGGGGGATGCACCTCCTTTTATATGCCTGGGACCTCCAGAGGAGCCTTCCTCAGAGCACTGTGACCCATCATGTCTGGGGCAGCACATGCTCTCAGAAGGGGCATGCAGGGGCTGCCAGGGAGCTAGGTGCCAGTCATCTGGCAAATAATGTGACAGAATTTGGAGTAGTTTAATTTACATGTACATTGTTTCAATAGCTTGTGCTGTAGCTCTGCCAGCAGTAACAGGGTTCCTATTTGGTTGCTGTGCTAACGAAGGATGAAAAGCAGCAGGTTCAGCACAGCCCCCTGCAGACCCCTCTGAGGGCATCATGGCCAGGAAGGTACTGACTATTCGGTGAGCATTCGGCATCCTGCTTTAGGGTGTTTTCAGCAAACCTTGTATTGCTTGTATCGAGTGTGAAAACTCAAGTTACACAACATTAAAGTACACCTTTCTACCTAACTGTCCTTCTAATCTTTTAGGAAGGAAATGAGATTGATTTGACATAGCTAATCTGTACTGTTACATGTCTCTTCATTGTTTTAAAAGTACTTACAAATAGTTAATTTCACTACTTGTTAAAAGAAAATCCAATAATTGATGCTTGATGTTTTGCGGGTATTTTAAAAAGTTTGGCCCTGTTCATCTTTCTCTATGCTTCTGCCATTTAAAAATCTTCCATGAACCTATGAAGGCTCCATCTGTGGCACAAAATAGAGCAGGGCAGACTGATGATCAGGATTGCTCAGGGCACCCTCCAGAGCAGATATATGTTGGGGAGAGACAGTTGGTCTCAAACTGAGCCATAAAGTTTTACAACTGGCAGCCAAGGTCCAGTGCCTGAGCTCATTGCTTGGGCTTTCTTTATACAGAAGTATGCATGTACTGAAAATTGCACTCACTTCTTTAAGGCTGCTTCAAACTCATTATCTCGTTCCAGGCTATATATAGGATATCTGCCTTGTCCTCATAAAACAACAGCCAGAAGTGCAGCACAAGGGCGAGCTGCCTTGGCAAGTTGCCCACTGAGTAATTCCTGCCCCATCAGCGTGCCCCCAAGATATAAAGAGAACATAGCAAGGGCAGAGAACTTTACCCATAGAGGTTTTGCTGCCATTTCTGATCTCCAAAGATCTCTAAAATCATTTTCTGCCTTTAAAACACTTTTTAGTGTAAAAATAACACTTCAAACAGGTGGAATTACAAGGTCACACATACCG
The DNA here is from genome assembly GCA_013397755.1 of Cnemophilus loriae. Classification (NCBI taxonomy): domain Eukaryota; kingdom Metazoa; phylum Chordata; class Aves; order Passeriformes; family Corvidae; genus Cnemophilus; species Cnemophilus loriae. Next base: position 1,831,801 of record VZTF01017494.1, on the reverse strand, counting down.
CAGCCCTTCAAATATGTAGTATTTAGAAATCACCCTCTGAGATTTTGGCTCTCTGCCTGTATGTAGGTATTTCTCAGACAACATTTTTGCCTGATCCCTCACAAGAGAGCAGACAGAAGTCAGGAAGCGTCAGGTCACATATTTACTTCAGCTCATAGCTTATAAGATCAGACAGGAAGGTATCTCTTTCCAAACTTGCTGACTACCACTCGCATAGTGTCCCAGATGCTCCCATGATTCTCTTTCATGCCCAACTCCTACTTTCAAGGTAGCCTTTGAAGGCTAAAGGAAGACTCCCCAGAAAACAAAGCAGCAAGGCCTCCTGACATGAGCAAATTAAGACAAAATAGCCCTGGTGTCCTTCGCTGTATGAGAGGTTTCAGACTCGAATGATGTGAGGGGTGTTCAAATCTCACCCAGTACTACACAGAGACAGAGAGAATGAGCCAAGTGTCTCAGCTTCAGGTTTTGCTTAACAAGATCTGGCAGCCTGTTTTCGCAAAAAGCTTGCTCTTCATCTCTCCATGGATTCTTTGCATTTGCTTCCCTCTAAAGGCCATTCAGTGAATTATTGTATTGTCCTGAATGTCAATCAAGTCTCAACTTGAAATCTATTCTCAGATGTATTCCTTATCTGGAGAGGTGTTTGAGCTCTATGAAGGAGAGAAATAAATACTTTCAGGGTTATTTCTTGTTGTAAAACAGCTTAAATGAAATAATGTAGCAGTAAAGGCAGAGATTTATATCAGCAAGTAGAGGTTTTCATGATAAAATCTATCTAAAAATGAATGTCAAGCATACATGCTTCTGTAGTTCCTTATTGCACAGAAAAGTGAACCACAGAAATGAACTGGTTTGTCCTGGGCAGAAATTGGGATCTGGCCATCCTTGCTCCCAATCCCATGCTCAGAGGAGTAAGTGATTCTTTCCAGATGGGCTGAGGGATTCGACCTCTCAGGCATAGCTGTAGTATTGCTGCAGTTTCATGTGATCCCAGGTAAGGAACTTTGTGGTGTAGTAGAGCTTGGGCAGACTGCGTCTTATATCAAAAGGTGAGTTGCTCCTTCAGCTGAGAGGCTCAGATGTGCCATGAAACAGAGACCTTTAATTGAGGTGTTGGACTTCCACTGAGCACAGTTGATAAAGAGAACCCCAAGCTGGAGTGGCAAGCTAAGAAATTGGTCATTTTGCCTGCTTGGTTAAGGGAAAAAAAAGATGTTTAAAGTATACCTGTTTGTTATTTGGGCAGACTGTGGGAAATAGGACAATCCCTAAGTATATTAGTAATCTGAGTAATAATCATTGTCAACCAGCATTTTTGCACAGCTTCAGCACTGCATAGGCATTTCTGGAGGGGAGGGGATCAAATTTTAGGTAAATGAAGTACATCTCTCCAGTCCTCTCTGCAGAGGGAGCTCAGGAATTTACACTCCTGAATTAATTTGAATGAATCAGAGCCTGAAGGAAAGGTTCATATAACTAAGACAGAAGGGAAGAATTGAGGTATTTAAACACAGGACATCTTAAAAGTCCTTAAAATACCTGAAACTTTCTGCAGGCCTGGAAAATATGGTAGAGAAGACACACATCCCCCAGTCAAGGCACTGGAAGGTGCTTTAGGACAATTAAAATGGCACTAGCCTTATATGCTTATGTACCTGAATTGCTTGTTAGCTGTTTTGTCTGCTGTAATTGCCCTAACCAGAGAAGAAATTGTCCTTTGGGACTGCCTCTTCTCTCTCTGCAAACTATAAGAATCTGCACAACAAATTTGAGGCAAATCTTTAAACTAAAGCTGGGTAAGCTCCATTCTGCCCTGATATAAAGTGGCAGCAGGGCTCCTTATTAATGTTTTAGCCCCCTGCAGGTGTCATATGAATCCAGGTGGCTCCCAGCTACCTGGGGTCGGGTTTTCAGAGACTGAAGTCTCCAGGTACATTTACCCACACTGACTGGGTCGACACCAGGCCCTTCATCATCCTCACCATCATTGTCCACTCTTTGCAACTCATTTCACTTACAGCATCTATTTTGGTGGTAATTAATTAATTTGACCAAAACATAAACTGGCATGTGTTTCTGAGGACAGCAGGCTCCAGAGATTAGCTTTGCCAATAGATAACACCTTTTTAGGTTCTTCAAGCTGATCCTAAATCCAGTTTTAGTGTTTCTTAAGACTGCTCACCTCTCCTTTATGTATCCATGCAGCCTGTCCTGAAATATTCTGCTCAATGCCTGCTGTAAACAAGAGTACTGCCACACACTTCGCTTTTTCTGAGGTCAGCCCAAGACTATAAAACCTATACAGCTGCCATTGCAAGGCTCAGATGTGAAAAACAAAATGATGTGGTATGAGGAAAACAAATGCTTTCATGTACTCAAAAGCACCACCAACCTGTTCACTTACTGTGATTTACATTTGGTTCTCCTGAAAGGCTGAAAAATTAATAGTATCTGGAGAACTGATGCTTGGAAAATCAAGTAGACTCATTCCATAATTCCAAATAATGCAGGTAGAGTTTGCAGAGCACCATCGAGGGGATTGGGCAAATCTACAGGGAAAAATGAGCACGTGTAATAAATCAGTACTGTGTTGGCTCATTTTTTTATGAAGCTGGGTGAAAAGTGGTAGAACATCCCCCACATACAAAGGTCTCTAACCTGCAAGAGCGAAGATGTAGCTCCTGCCCAGGAAGCAATGCACCACTGACTGTCACTGGGAATGGAACTTGCCTTAGGCAGGACAGCTCTTTGAGACCTTGTGAGAGGGAGGCAGAGGGCCGTTTTACGCTGTTGCCAGCATGTTTGCTCCTGTGTTCCTCCCTCTCATCAAAATAGGAATGGATCCCCACATCCACAAATCTCATGCAGTAATCTACAATTGTGAGGCAGTTGAGATATGTGAATCCTCAAAGAAGAAAATACTGCTCGTTGAAATATAAGGTGCACTATTAGAGGGGACATTTAATTTGTCCCATAACATCTGAAGCTCTTCAACACAACACAGAGATAGCTGAGGCATCTGAAAGAGAAAAAGAAAAGAGAGTAAGTAGGTGGGGTAAGGTTGGATGAGTCAGTAAAGGGGGAAGAAGTGATCCTTTTTTTTTACTTCAGCCTGTGTAAAGGAAAAAAATTAATGTGCAAGAAAACAAAAGCAATGGCAAAAGACTAAAGAGTAGCAAAGGATTTCAGGTAGGAAGTTAAGCAGGTGAAAAACCTCTCCCTCACCCGCAGAGATGCCATGAAGTACAAATGAATACATGTAAAAGCCCATCAGATAACTCAGCTGAAGAGCATCATCATGGTTTGACCAACATATGCTGAGGCCTACTCACATGGCAAATTTGCAGTAGACCTTGTCTGGGAAAAGCATTATTTTTAGGACAAAACCATTCACATTGGAACTCCCTACTACCCCACAAAATGCCAAAGAACAGAACAGAACCAACAGACTTTTCCATACAGATCACTTTGAACAGAATACATTTGCCTCAAAAAATTCCCACCAACTCCTTCCATTCCACAGTCACGGAATAGCAGTCTTGTAACAAGAACAGATCCAGAGCTAGTCCCACTGGGCATCTTAGTAGTATGTGTTAATTAGCTCCCAGTTCTGCAAGTGCCGAGTGGTAAAGTTCTCACTTACCTGCCTCCCTCGCCACGTGCCGAGCATCAGAACAGCCCAGTCCTACAGACAGGAGCAGTATCATCCCGCCAGCTCTCCCTCCCAGGGGTAGTAAATGATTCAGTGAACAAGATCTGCCTGAATAGATACCTGAAGAGATGCCTGTAATTCAGTTGAGGGCAGTAAGAGGGCATGCCAAGGCAAACACATTCCAGGTGACTTGCAACACCGTGTGAAATTTCACCCTATCATAAATAACACAGTAAATGTGAATGTTGCATTTCCCAAGGTACTGGTCAGACACAACCTTTTCCCTAAAGAGCAGACATGGAGGAAACGTATCACTGCTGCTCCTTAGCCCTGAAAGGCAGATCAGATGGATTCCTGCAGCAAGGATGACAACGTTATCCACTCATCCCACCTGCTGCCTCTGGGGTAAAGAAGGGTGCTTCAAAAGCCATGCACTCTGGCTGTCAGGGTACACACAGTGCAAAAATACCTGGGAAGACAATGAACAAAGTTGTCTGCCTTCCTCCTTCCTGACATGATCTTTTCACTGTGTTCTAGCTGTCCACAGCACAATAACTCAATTTCACCACAATTTGAGGCCATACCCTACCACGGGCATGAAACCCAGTCCACTTGGTATGATGGAAGCAGATTTTTTTGTTTTGTGGATTTATTTGTCAACAATCAGGTTCAACCATCCATGGATGAAACAGGCATCATCTAAGAGGAGAGAAATCCTTCCCAAGTGTGGCCACTGGGGCTGTGCACAGACAGGAGATGACGCAGACAGTTGCCAAATTGTGGGTACTAGGTGCAGTTCATCACTGGTCTAGAAAGCTGCTTTTCCAGAGGTACACAGCCAGTCACTCATTTCAACAGCACTATCTCTTGAGTTGAGCAATGTTTAAAAGGTGGGGCTCACAACACTAATTTTAGCAGTCTAAAGAGGATGTCTAAGGTAATCATCTCTAACTCCTTCTGCAATAAGTGAAAAGAGATGGGGAACTCCAGAGAAATGTGTATGAGGTCAATGGACTGGATCACCCTCTGGAAGCATCCATCTACCAGACATGGAGTTTAGAGTCAGTGGCTTAGGCTAAATCCGAAACTTGAGACAACTATGTTAAGACAGACAGATCCCATTCAAAATTAGTAGGTGGCTCAGGCTTGTGGTTCATAGGTGAGACCCATGTTTGTACTACAAATTCCTCATGGATTCCTCCCTATAGCCTGTAGCTCCCATAGCCCTGTTATTGAAGAGTTAAGTCGTTCCTATAAAATGACTATATATCTTATTTTGCTGTGCCTTCCTACCTTCATGCCAAAACACTCCTAAGAGCTGAGAGGTTCTTCCTCAGGGCTTGCTACTACTTCTCATGCCTGTGTTTTCCCTGCCCACAGGCACCACATTATGAAGTGCCAGACATTTCCATGTCTCCCAGGTCCACAGGAGACAGATTCCTTTCCTCCAGGTTTGTTTGAGACAGGTTTGTTTCTCTCTTCTGCTTTCTCACTTTTTTCACCGTCCATTCCTGTTGCAGCCTGTGCATCCCCATGCTTTCATGTTGTTTGCATGCAGTATCAAAGTGTCGAGACCTATTTCTCTGTCACTGTGCAGAGTCTGAGAACTCATGGAAAATTCAGTCCCCAAAGAACAGATTTTTCCCATCCTTAGAAAGCCTACGTACCCTGTTGCTGCAAGATCCCAGTAGCAAAATGCGTTCTGTTCCAAGATCAGCTAAAATGCAGGAAGCCACGCTGCCTTTCAAGTTGGCATGAGATGGGAGCCACCACTAATTTGCACAGGCACGGCTGGGAGCGGGGAGCAGTCACGGCTCCCTGGGTGTAGAGCACGGCCAGATCTGCAAGCTCTCCATGTCAGGGGAGCAAATGATTCTTCTGGGGGTAGTGGGGACTCCTGGAGCTCTGTTAACTGCCTGATTCAGTGCATCACACATGGAATACTGGTGGTTGCTGTAATATCCAGCTCTGAGCAGGAGCTGCATATAGGACCCCAGATTTTTACTGGTGCAAAAAATTTGAGCATATCCAGAGTCATTTTTGTGCAGTTGTGGAATTGTGAGTAAGAGCAGCTGAGACCCAGCCTGCTCTTTGTGGAATGGCAAAAGGGTTGGACACAAAATGTTTTTATATATTCCAGTGTTAGTACTTTCCATCTGAAGAAGTGGTAGATCTACATCTTTTCATATCCATGTGCGGCCCCGTTGCTCCTCCCTTTTCAAGGACAGTCAGCAAAGGGATACTTGACAGCTCAGCAAAGCAAGGCTAGCTGTCAGTACCATATCTGGCTTGATCCTGCCTTATCCAAGCTGGGGAGGAGAACTGGCCTGAAGAAAAGCTCATTTCACAAAACAGATCTCATTTCTTATTCCTGGCAAAGCGCCTTTTCTTTCTACAGCTCAGAATGCCTGGAGGGAACTGATTATTCCGGTGATCCTTTTCACACCATTGGCTAAGACTCTGTCAAAGATGTTATGACCAGGGTTAATACATATTATTGGTCTGTCAGCAGTGCAAAGAGTAGTATGTGATCTTTGCAATTTCAACACAGTATATCCATCTGATGATGTGTTTATTTGCTGTTCACTTACTGATAACTAGCCACCATCCGGTGAGCTTCGGAGTGATCACACATCTCCAGCATGTGACCACGTCATATCAGTGGAAAGCAGATTCCCTGCAAACACTTCTGCTGAGGGTGTACAGACTCATTATACCAGACTCTGGTAACTACCTGCTCCATTTTACTGTATCCTGCTTAAATTAGAAGACTGGAAGAACTGTCATTCAGCTGAACTGGATGAGACAACTCAGAGACAGGAATGTGCACATCCCACCTGAAAAGCTGTCCACACTCCTTTCATGCCCCTTTTCACACATTTCAAGTTTCAGACAATGAACCTCACATATAGAGGACAAACTATCAGCTCTCTCTTTTTTGATAGCCGAAATTACCATTCTTCCAAGGTCAGACTCTCTAGGTCCAACCGTTTCTTTTGCTTGCGTTATTCGCCTGCCACATTTGCTTGTTCAGGGAGATAAGGCGTGTGATGTAACCCTGAAAAGAGCTTTTTCTTCTTACATGTGAAATAATAATTGCTGTTTGCTTTCCTGTGACTGGGTGGAGGATCTGATTGTGAACTCAGAGCTGCATAAATCAACAGTAATCGAGAAATGTCACTATAAAACTGCCATAGTTGAGCTTATATTCAGACTTCCCATGTTGTTTTCTGCTCTGGATTTTCCAGGTGAATAGACATCAATGGAAATTTTAAAAATAATAAAAATCTTTATTTTCCTTGAGCTTCAGCGTATTCACCTGGAAATCATATTTCACAAGAGGCCACAGTCTAGTTATTAACTTCATCAGCAGGTAAATTCACAAATCAGGAGCCATGTGTGCCAGTACTTGTAAGTGATCAAAAATGAAGGATTAGTCAGCATATAACAACTCTGCTCTAGGACAGTGAGGAGAGGACTTCACTGTACAGACGTCCTTTTTCCATGTATTATATGTACCAAACATATTTTCCAGCAGAGGGTGCAAAATCCATCTCCAGCAATACAAAAGCACTACGTTCCTGCCAGGCTGTATTTGTGAATGACAAAACCTTTTCAGACTGTTTCTATCCCCATTCGTAAATATGGGATTTGACACAAAAATATTTGTCCATAAAAAATGCCATCCCTTGACATTTGTAATACAAATGGCTCCATAAGAATTTGTCCATTTTGCTTCTTTTTGCATTCAGTAAAATGAAACAGGGACTCAGGGACACAGTTCTCCCATTTCACCCTATATTTATCAGCTGAGTAGCTCTCCAGGCTCCTTTGACTATGGTGCATGGAGCTCTGATGACTAACCCAGATGTGGACATCTGCACTTTGGCTATCCAAGTTAAACAGAATCCCACTTCTTGCATTTGCCAGGAAATGCTCTACAGTGACAGTGTGGAACAGGGTTACCTATAATGTGCTTATTGCCAAACACCACTTGTCATATTGCATCATATTCACATCAAATTTAAATGAACTTGTGGGAAGTTCTGATTACTTTGTTTGTGGGGCTACCGTCAGTGTTGCAATACAGAGCAGAATGAAGGGTTGTTTGCAGAGGCATTGAAGAAGTCTTGACTGTCAAGGGAAGAGAGAGGAAGAGAGATGTCACTGTGGTTAGACCACACTGTTACTGATGCCAGCTGTCACACAGATCGATAACTCGCTTTTTTCAAGTGTCATCAATCCCTGTTACCATTTCACATGGCCTTAGTCAGTGATCTTTAAACTTCACAGACCAGTGGATCTTGAGAAAGGGTTTGAAAGCTTGAAGTAAATCCTTCTTGCTAAGCTTTCCTCATAACTGTTCACATGAAACTGAACAAGCATGGATCATTATTCAAAACAATGACTCATTTCAAGGATGCGAATGCTGTGGAGATTGTATCACCTCCAGTGGATATGATACAATCTTCGAACACAGTTCTTCTGAATTTATGCACTCACACAGAGTTGCTCTCAGCTCGAAGACGTAACCCTGCCCTTTAAGCATATATGAAACAGTCATCACACAAAACCGCTTCTGTTAGGGTGTCTCTGTATGCTCAGGTGCAAAGCCAGTGTCACGTTTCTAGCCATGTTTCAGCCATATGAGGAGGTTACACAGTGTGCCCTCTTTGGTCTCAGCCTACAAAGGTGGGCAGAATTTTGCATTTCTCTGGGGTCTCTGATCTGAAGACTGCTTCCCAGGCACAAAGGCATCTCAGCCTCTCCCTTGGTCCCAGCAGGCAGGGATAGCTAATAATTATGTAGTGGTATTGTCTTAATTTAAGAAGCAACAAGAGTCTAAAAAAAATATATGAGCATGCTAATACACAAGGCAAGGTCAACCCTTACCATCACCATTTAGAGATCCTTTCTGATATGGGCATCAGAAAATGGTTTGGGAGCTGGAGAAACAGTGTTCACAGCTGCTTCACACCTTCAATAAAATACTCCAATATTAAGAAAGTAAATCTCTCATTGACTTGCCTCTTCTGGTGTTGATCCTTCACTGCTTCCATAATAATAATAAAACCCACCAGGACTGAGCTCAAAATCATAGAATCATAGAATTATACAATCATACAATCATAAAATCACAGAATCATAGAATATTCTGAGTTAGAAGGGATCCATCAGGATCATAAAGTCCAACTCCTGGCCCTGCACAGGGCATCCCCAAGAGTCACATGATGTGCTTGAAAGCATTGTCCAAACACTTCTTGAACTCTGTCAGGCTGGTGCTGTGACCACTTCTCTGGGGTGCCTGTTCCCGTGCCCAACCACCCTCTGGGTGAGAAACGTTTTCCTGATATCCAACCTAAACCTCCCCTGACTCAGCTTCATGCCTTTCCCTAAGGTCCTGTCACTGGTCATGAGAGAGAAGAGATCAGTGCCTGCCCCTCCACTTCCCTTTGTGAAGAAATAACTACTGGCAGTTAGTTTTTTATGTGAATTATTTAGGGAGCTGGTCATGAGCAGACATAATTTAAATAAGACTGCAAGTTTCTGGATGCGCAGTGGAGAAATAATTGTATGAACCAGCACCTGGCTGTTCGGAAGGCAGACACTAGGCAGAACAGGACTAGAGCACATTGACACGAGCTGGAAACGTCATCCTTCTAATAGAAAATCTGGCAAGCTCTGCTGATGAGTACGAATTATTCCAAAATTAATCGCACGGGAGGTGATTATACAGGGTCACCAAAAAAGCTCTGAGTATTCCCGAGCTTGCAAATACATTGGGACAATAGAGCCAAGTCACTGAAGGTGATGGAACACTAAAGTGAAAAGTATTGTGTTGCAACAGTACAGAGCATGCCCATAGAAATGCTGAACACTATCCTTAGTGCTCATCTGAGGATCAGGAAGGGCTTGAGATGGCTTATCTCGCCAGGCATGACTGCTGCCATACAAGAGAAAAAGTGAAATCAGCATCAAATGCTGGAAGTCATTAGGGAAAAAACCTCAGAAACACGTCTCTCTTCAAGGCTAGTGCAATCCTACCGAAAACAAATGGACATGACTCAAGTACTTTACTTCCCTCTTGCAAAAATCTCAGCTGTTGCACAAACAAACCAACAGAGAATGTCATACTTTGTTGTAAACTGCTGTTTGAGTGGAGCTGACGAAAGACAGCGAACTGCAATTCACAACCAGCTGCTTTGGGAAGTCTTCTGTCATGCATTACACACTAAAGCAAGTTCTAAACCCAGACAGTGTAGAGGAAAAGAAAAAGGATGAAAAGCAAAATCCTAATGAAATTATTGTCCTGGTGGGCATTTTTAGGCCTGCAAAGCAAAGCTACAAAGGGATTACAAAGGAGGTACCCCTCTGTCTTGCAAGAAAATCTAGATGATTCCTGATAAGGCTAATGAATAGATGTAATTATTACATGCTCATCCCACTTCTAGTAATGAATTATCCTAGGGATATACAGGGAGTGGGCAGTAGTAGGTAAGAATATCTATTGCAGAAGAAATTCTGTGGATGAAGAGAAGCCCTATCATAGATACCATTTGTAGTCTCCTGTTGTAGATTTCTGTAAGGAAAGGGAAAAGAACAATTTCATCTGCTAAGGGGAGGGAGGATGTGTGTGCTGGGTCATTTTAGTTTCCTCTACTTATCCTAAACCCTTTTTTCTCTCTTGCTATTTTTTGAATAGGTTTCATCAGTTTGTAGTGGTAATGCTTACTTATAGAGATGTGTATATGTTTAATATCATAAAGAAGACACGAAACTGTGGTTGGTGGGGTTGTTGCCAAATAATTTTTCTCCAATATCTAGGAAATAGCAGTTTTGATAAGAGCCTGATCTCTTCTGAGACATAATATAAGGCAGGGATATATAAAAGTATTTGAATCATATCCTATAAATTTATATTTATATAGATATATAAGAGTGTTCTTGTTTGCTGTGTCCTAACATGTGAGAGATTTCCTTTGTGAAAGATCAGATGTGTTGGTATTTCAGCCTGTTTGAAAACCTGCAGAGAAAATTCTGCTCTCAGGGACGTGCATCCTAGTCTAATGGCTCTATTTTATTTACTTGTGCATATTAATGTATTCAATGATGCCTGTGCCACATAAAGGACTTGCGATAATTTCTTGGCATGATGAGTATGTGGCATAAATCTTTCCCCTAAGCACAGCTACAAGCTTTGATGTACTCAACAGAGGGCTTCCTCCTCCGAGTTCAAAGTTCAGAAGTTCAAGAAGTTTCTGATTAGAAATTAACCACAACACTTTACAAATGAGAAGGGAACGACCTATTCCACGCCTGAAGAACTTGGCAGGGGCCATTCCCACAAGCCATCAGACCACCAGCGTGCCAAGAAATGTCTCACAGAAGAGAGGTTGAGTTCAGGGGCAGCACAAACAGGAGAGTGACCCCTTACAGTCCTGCCTTGGAAAACACAGGCCCTGGGCTTCTCCAAGCCTTGTTTGGAGAGCAACTCTGCAACACAAGCTGTTACATGCCTTATTTACAGCGCTCTGTATTGCTCCAACCACATGGTAGATATCAAGCTGAATATCCAGATAGACATCATACCAGTCCCAGGGAGTTCGAGCAAATCTAACCTTCCTGTCTTTTCTCGTGTGGCATGGAAACCCCTAAGCTGACAGACAGAGGAAGCAGGTTAATCACTGAAATGCATCTGGGCAAGGAGCCTGTCAGCTGACAGGCATGCGTCCAAGGATGCCACCACTCCCTGCCAAAAGCCAAGAAACAGATCAGCACTTGCGAGGTTCTCAGGGCAACTGGGCAGTTTCTGCTTGCACAAGACACTCGCTGTGGGAGCCACTGCTGAAGATGTGAGAAGGGCAGAAGGATGAGGGCTTCAAACCAGAGGATGCCCATCTGCTGAGCCACTCATGCCGTGACTCACTGGGATAGAACAGGCAGCCAACAGTAGAAGTTAGGTGGAAGGCCTTGAGGAACCCAGGACAAGATTGAGCTGCTGGAGTGGGCAAGCAGAGGCTGCTCAGTCAGCTCTCCGGGCTTGAGGTTTGCTGGAAAAATACAAGAATTAACTTTTGTTGAACACAAAGGAGGATTGCACTTTGACTTAACTGTGGCTTTTCATTTCTATACTTTAAACTCAGTGCTCAAAACCCATCATGTCTTCCATTTCTCTGGTTACCCTGTGTAAAGGTGGGGAGTGACACATGCCAGAAACTGGCAACCTTCGGCCACCATTCCCACGGAAGCAGTGGATTGACATAGAGAGAGCCTGCAGGCAGGAGAGAGGTACTTGTGCCTTTGGTCATGCTTAAGCCAACCTCAGCCTGCAGAAATGTCCAGCACTGGGGCTTGTGCTGCCAGAGCTGGAGAACCGTTTGTGTCAGAGGTGGATAAAACCTCCTGCAAAGTATAGGAAGGCAAAAGGCTTGGAGCAACCTCCAGAGCATACACCTGCTCAACGAGAATCCCAGCTTGAGCTTAGATCCTGTTTGGGATGGGAGGAAAATTGAAACTTGTTCAGGCATGTGATCCCAAAATCAATATTTTCACAGCTCAGGGCATGTGACGTGTCGCTGGAAGGTGCCTGGTGAGGACAATGGCTGGCACAGAACTGCAGCTTCACACGGCTCCAGTGCCCTCCGCCGCTGACCAGCCTGCACACGGGCATCTACGAGCTGATGCCTACAGCCCATGGCTCTAGATTTCCTTTACAGGCAGGAAAATTCCTCCTATAAATCTGTGCACTTTCCAGAGATGCCCTGTATTTAATGGGACTGGAGGGGGTAGGGTGGGATTTTTGACCGGCAGTAGAATTTAATGCATTATTATGTTTTGCATTTCATACTAACCACAGAACTTCACACTAACAGTATATCCAGTGACAGCACAAACACTTCCTCCAGCTAAATTTTAACATTTGTGTCCAGTTCTCTAATGGAAGCAGCAAGCCTGTAGCTTTTGCATACCATGTCCTCACTCTCTCTTACAAAATCAGGTTTTTCTTGTATGTATTTAGAAAAGTTAACAGTTCCCAGAATACCACACGAACAAAATGCTCTGGGCCATCTTTCCAAATAAATCCTTAATCCTCAGACATCACTGAAAGTAATTTTCATCAATAGTGCACCATCCAGTAGAAAAACAAAGAGCAGTCATTAAGAAAACCAAACACACTGGTGTCTCCAGTCTCAATGTTTGGCGTCTGCTGGCGTTTTTATTTTGCTGGCATTTGTCAAGCAATTTACGATCAAAATCCACCACTTTGTCACACAGAGACTACTGAAACATGAATTTGCTGTTGAAAGATTTTCTGATTCCCATCTACGTAAAATAACAACACCAAACACTGGAAAAGAAAAGGAAACGGAACTTTCCCAGAGCTAGAGCCAAGTAAAGAGATTGCTGCATTATCCCATTGTCTCCCACTATATAACTTTTTTGAAAACAAAAAGGGCAGTGCAATATTTAAACCCATATAAAACCACCAAAATCAGAAATATGCTCAATTTCCTACTGTGAGCATGAGGCACCATCCACTACTGCAAACTTTCCTTACAAACTGCAACTTAAGTCAAAACTGTTTAAGAATTTGTCCTTTTCTAAAAGACAAAATGCATTTCTGATATGAAAAAAGAGACTTTACATAGTTTTAATACTGAATTCTCTAAAGTGATTCTGCCCTTCTTCACCTGGCTTGCAGCTAAAGTAAATTAAAAAGCTGCAATGAACACATAAACAAACCACTGAAATAAACAATTGGCTGAGAAAAGACACTTGAACAAAGAGGAAGACAAAGAGGAAAACAGAAAAAACCCCACAGTGCAGACCTGGATCTCTATTATCAGTGGAAAAGGCTTTATTTCTTTGCAAGGGCAGTGGCAAGGTAGAACTACTGCAAAGTAATGAAAGAAAAATACTTTCCGTATGGGACCATGAAAGCATTAACATAACAGGCAAAGCACATTATGTCCTGCCCTTGGCAAATGTCTTGTCGGCTACTCTGGACTGTGACCCAGCAAAAATAAGCGGTCCAAATGAATTTTCTCCTAGGTAATATACTGCTTCATTTGCTACACGCAGTAATGGACTGTTTCCTCAAGACTTAGCATGGAGGCTGACTGAACATTGCACTGAAGAAATAGGAAAACACAGATTGCACACGAAAATGAGCTGAAGTGTTGCTTGGTGCATTAAAAAACTTCCAAGTACATTTGATCCATTTGATTTTTGAATAGGCAGTGCTCTCAGTAGATGCAAAGACGAGGGGAACTTGACTGTGTCCCCCAGCACAAACATGTTGACATCGACACCTATGTTTTAAGATGGTTTTTTCCTCCTCATATCTCATTACTGCCGCTTTTATTTGTGATTTCTTAAGCTCAGAAAATTGAAATTGGATTTTAAATCTGTCTTCTTTATCCAAGAGCCTCTACACCTGGAGGCAACCCCCCCTTTCACTGGAGGGTTTTACCCACTTCTCTTTCAAATACACATACTACGTCAGAAATTAAATCAGACCAGAAGGATCAAAAGAAGCAGTATTGATGATGGATCAAATACACATTAACCACAACCGCTTTATTGATTTTTGAATCTGTCACGTATTATTTCCTTATTCCCTTTGTTTCTGAATTGCTTGAACATGTTGATCTAAGACAACTTTCAACTCCGCTCTGTCACCGTGACCTTTTTTGATCCCAGTCTGTTTGCTCTCAAATTAAGTTACACTACAGAAGTTGCTTTGCTCCAGGTTGTGGTTTTCATGCTCTCGGTTAAATTAAATCTTTCTGAGCCACCAGCTGGGACAACTGGTGCTTGACAGTGGGGCCAGGGACAGTAACCACAACATCCTCTTCATGGCACAACTATTCCCTGAGTAAATAAGGAGCCCCTGTGGGAACTGGGGAGATGAAGCAGAGGAAGGCATGTGGAAGAGCTTCCTTGCAGATAGAGACACTGGTGGCAAGGTATAAGGCAGATACTTACCTTCACCTATTTCCCCTTCCTTCAAATTGGAAACTGGGACAAATGTGTGTTGAGGGCCAGGCTGCATCTAAGCAGGGCTAGGTAAAGAGCATGGTGTAAATTATCACCCCTCACTCATGCTGTGCTGCAGCTTATTTCTGCCTCCTCCAGGGCCCTTGCCAGTCACCTCACATCTCCTCAACCGCTGTCTCCAGTTGCTGCCACCCCCTATTAGCTGAAGCACACACTGAACAGCTTTGCTGCTGCATCCGCTTGGGAAATGAGTCCCTCTTTTCCAGAAGCTCGTCTCTTCTTCTCATCCTCGCTCTGCTGTCTCAGGAAGGGTATTACACTGGCAGAGCTAAAGGTCTCTGTGTCATGTTCCCCTCTTGGGGTTTTCTTTAGCATATCCAGAGGCATCCTAAAAAATAAATTAAAAAAGAGGATGACCATGGAAAAATTTCCCTATGTGTAAACAGCTGAAAAAGTAGTTAAATATACTGCTGTTATGAACTAAAATGCACCTCTCTGTGAAAAGATTTCAGCATGCGTGCTAAATAACAGGGTAGCAGGGACCACATGGAATCATGTTCTGGGCATAACATATAATCTGTGATCATTAGAGCACCTGGGCGCCACTTAGAGCTATAATAAGCTGAATGCAGCCCAGTGCTGCTCCATCTGCTCCAGCAAGGTAGCAAAATCACAGGGTAATGGAGTAAGTCAGGTTAGGAGGGACCTCCAGGGGTCATCTAGTCCAAAACACATCTAATCAGATGGGCTTGTTCAGGGCCATGGCCAGTTAAGTTTTGAGCACCTCCAAGGAGGGAGATGCCTCTCTGGGCAGCCCACTCCCAGTGTTTGATCATCCTCCTGGCAAACAATTTCTTCCTAATACCTAATGGGAATTTCCTGCCTTCCAACTCGTGCCCCTTGTCCTGTTGCTGTGCTCCTCCCAGAGGGTCAGCTCCTGTCTCTGCGTGTCCTCTGGCTGGGAGCTAGCCTGGTGCCTGTAAAAAACGACAGACTCTTCATGCCCGGACCTACCAGGTGCTCAGGAAACAGCAGAGACTGGCTGTGGCACAAAATGGCAGAGGACACGCTCGGTGGGAAAGTGTTCCAACTCCAGGGACACCAATATCCAAACACTGTCCTGCCACTCAGACACTGGTCAGGACTCAACTTCTTTGTCTTCACGGCTCACTGGCAAGGATCACTTCTGAATACTGACTGCTCTGGAAAGGCATTTGCCTCTCTGCCTCTCACCTCAGTTAAATCCTTTTAAATTCCATTAGATACAATATGCTTTTATTTTGAAAATTTTCTAAAGTTTTGCAGACTTTCTAAATTGCATTACATAGGGCCGCATGTTCTAAAATTCCATCCGGAGGTTTCCTGCCTTTCCACAGCAACCTGCCTGTGCTTAGCGAAACTTAATTTGATGTGGAGGCCACTTCTGACGGATGAGAGCTGCACCTGTGCTGTTGGCCAGGAGGAATGCACCTCCAGGAAAGTAGGAGATGCACTCCTTCACATTTCCTGCTGAGTTTGTTAAACAGGTTATATCTATTTTTAAAAGCATTGTATTGCAAACTTTCAGGGAACAACACAGGCTTTTCTCAGCAAAATGAAGGTGAGCTGAAAAAAAAAATGGAAGAAACAATGCATTAATCACAGTGTCAAGAAACAAAGTCTGTAATGTCCGACTGCACTGAACAGAGAGAGGGAGAGGGGAAAGTTTATTGGCTTGCGGAATGCAATTTTTCACTCTTTTAAAATGCTCTGGATTGTCAGTTCCTATTAATTTTTTACTTTTTGTTATGTAATATATGAACTGCATAGCTAAAAGTCATTCTTGTCCTGGCAGTTTACAAAAGACATGAAGTAATTTAATTTAATTCCTTTTCCCACCACTTAAGAAAAACAACGATGGCAACCCCAGTGAGGACTGGTGATTATTAACTGATGTTCCCAACCTGATGGATTTTTTTTTTTTTTTAGGCGAGACAGAAACATTCCTTTGTTTATTCTCTTTTGAGGAAGAGGATCTGGTTGCTCATTTTTTAGGCGGCGCTTTGTTCTGCACAATGCAGAGCACCGTGCAAGCTCCTCACTTACAGTTGTGTTAATCTCCTCTAACGTACGGGCCAGTTTGGGGTGCCTTCCCCAGGTCTAGCACTGCCAACAGACCTGCCCTTGCCCGGGTGATGACATTCTTATCAGCCTGTCTATGTTTCCCACATGTCTGCCTTACTTTTTCAATATTCAGATTCTCAGGGAAATCCTAGCAAACAAGGAAGTTGTCCTTCAGCCTAAGAAAAATAAAGTTGGGGCTTTTTCCTTTTGCACAAGTGCTCTAGGCACCCTGGAAATCATAACGTGGCAAAGCCAGGAAAGAGTCTCAAGTTGCCCAACCTATGCATGGTAAAATTACAAGAAAAATTACTCCAGGACAAAGGCATGACGACCCTAGCCTGCTTATCCTGGCTGCAGAACAAATGCTGTTGTCATCCGGTGTTTAACTTATGAGGCAATAATGATTACTTGTGATTTTGATCCTTCAAGAGCTAAAATAATATCCTGTATTTCAGACTTGAGAACAAAACCACCTCTGAAGGGTTCTTCTGTACGTGGCAATATAATAAAAGTTTGTACATTATAAAAATTCAACTATTTATTAATATTCCATCCTGATTTGTAAAATGTATGTAGTTCAAAAACCTCAGTAGCCTGGGGTTGGTCCCTGCTGACTGGAAGCAAGCCGGTGTTATTCCAATCTACAAGAAGGATGCGAGAGAAGACCTAGGGAGCTACAGACCTGTTAGTCTAACCTCAGTTCCTGGAAAAGTTGCAGAGAAGATCACACTGGGTACTGTCAAAAGGCATTTAAAGAACAATGCAATCCTCAGGCACAGTCAACATGGGCTCACAAAGGGAAAATCCTGTTCAACTAATTTCATTTCCTTCTATGATAAGGTCACCCACCTAGTGGATGAAGGGAAGGTGGGGGATGGAGTTTTTCTGGATTTAAGTCAGGCTTTTCATACTGCCCCTTACAGCATCCTTCCACACAAGCTGTCCAGCTGTGGGATGAATGGATCCATGGTGTGCTGGATGAAGGACAGAGTCCAAAGGGTTGTAAGTGGATGGGGCTACATCTGGACGGTGAATGGTTACCAGCGGCGTTCCTCACACCTCAGTCCTGGGGGCCAGACGTATTCAATATCAGCAATCTGGATGCAGAACTTGAATATACTGTTAGCAAGTTTACTGATGACACCAACCTGGGAGGTGCTGTTGACACTCTTGGGGGATAAAAGCTTTTGCAGAGTGATCTTCATACCTTGCAGCATTGGGCTGTGATTAATGGGATGAAATTTAACAAGTCCATATGCTGGATTCTGTACCTAGGACAGAGTAATGCTGGGAACAAGTATAAACTGGGAGAGGAGTGCTGGAGAGCAGCCCTGCAGAAAGGGACCTGGGGGTGCTGGTTGGAAGCAGGATCAGTGTGAGCCAGCCGTGTGTCCTGGCAGCCAGGAGGGCAAATCCCATCCTGGGGTGCATCAAACGCAGCATCACCAGCCTGTCAAAAGAGGCGATTATCGCTCTGTTTTTAGCACTGGTGTGGCCTCACCCAGAGTGCTGTGTGCAGTGCTGGGCCCCACAACTTAAGATGCATGTTGAGGTCTTTGAATGCATCCAGAGCAAGGCAACAGCTGGTGAAAGGACTGGAAGTCATGTCCTGTGAGGAGTGGCTGAGTACTCTGGGCTTGTCTAGTTTGGAGAAAAGGAGGCTGAGGGGTGATCTCATTGGTCTTTGTAGCTTCTTGAGGAGAGGAAAATGGAGACGGGTGTGCTGATCTCTTCTCCCTGGAATCCAGCAATAGGGTGTGTGGGAATGGTTCAAGGCTGCACCAAGGAAGGTTCAGACCAGACATTAGGAAGCATTTCTTTACTGAGAGCATGGTCAAACCCTGGAAGAGGCTTCCTAGAGAGGTGGTTGATGCCCCAAGCCTGTCAGTGTTTAAGAGGTATTTGGACATACCCTTAGTAGCACACTTTAACTTTGGGTCATCTCTGAAGAGTCAGGCAGTTGGACTAGATGATCAACACAGGTCCCTTCCAACTGAAATAACTTATTCTAAACACATACTAATATTTCTTCCCTAAATGCCATTTTTATGCCCAAGAGTCAATGAAACTTGCCACAAAAAATGAAACACAGGGGTTGTTTTTCTTAAAAAAAGACATTAGCATCTTTCTTAAGTCCAAGGGAATAAACCCAGTCCACAGTCCAAGGGAATAAACCCCATACTCGGTCAAATGACCCAACACAAAACTGTGCTGTTGCATTGACCTGATCAACGTATGAACAGAAGAAAATGGAAATCAGTGCCACAGTGGTCTGAGGAACTTTCAGAAACTTCCCAAGTCATAACTTGTCCCAAACCACAGGAACAAAAAAAAAAAACAGCCAACAAGAAAACAAAGCAAAGGCCAGGTCTTTCATTCTACTACATAAACGATAAATAGGTAGGAAAGACAAGTAAGCAAATCCAAAGCCAGAGCTATGGTGGCAGGAGGACAGAGGTTGAAGGGAGATATAGAAATGTCTTCATATGGAAGTTAAAGTTCCTACCACAACAACAGGGAGAAAGGAGACCATTGTATCCTGGAAAACTGGAAGATGCATGAGTTAAGCTCACGGTAAAGGGACTTGCAGTTTCACAAGAGAAAGAAGCTGAAAAAATTATACAGAGGAGAAACACAGCCTCACAGAATGTTTTCCAATGTCTTATCCCTGCAGATTCCAGCCAGCATGAAGAAAATGCCACAGGGGAAGAGTATCTCTTGCAACCTCCCTTACTCTTCAGCCTGGGGTGAACGCTCAGCTGTGCACTATGTCAGTTTGGGTTTACATCACCAAAGATGAGATCAGAAGTGCAACATCTTGCTCTGATTTTAGAAGAGAAAGATGGTAACAACTGGACTAGTAACGTAAAACATCCTCAAAAGCAACAGTGTCAGGAGATGAAAGG
This sequence comes from Cnemophilus loriae, assembly GCA_013397755.1. Classification (NCBI taxonomy): domain Eukaryota; kingdom Metazoa; phylum Chordata; class Aves; order Passeriformes; family Corvidae; genus Cnemophilus; species Cnemophilus loriae. Next base: position 1,812,136 of record VZTF01017494.1, on the reverse strand, counting down.
AGGAGCCTTTTCCTGAAGCTAAAGCAAGTCTGGTTCTCATGTACACTGAGGCCACTTTACAACATTCTGGATAAAACAGGGCTTACAAAGGAATGAACATATAAATTAGCCCTGCTTGAAGGGTTCTTATGGGCAGGCAGAGAGTGGGTTTGAGGTTGAAATAACTTCATCTGTCCTAAGCCACCTGCATGGGCTGCCCCTGATGTCCCTGGCAGCAGACAGGCGGCCGTCAGAGAGACATGGATCCACACTGCACATGGCAGCTAAGTCCAGCTCTGTTGAAAGCAGCATTGTCTGGGACAGCACAAACGGTTGTTGGACGTCCCAGCCAGAGGCCACGGCAGCTTCAGTAGGACTACCCACTCTTAGCAGGGTCACTCACCAGCCTCCCACTTCCGCTGGCCCTCTGGGAAGCTGTGCCTACGCTCTTCAGGAAGACCCTCTTCCTCTCCTTCCCAGACTCAGGGGCTCAGACTCAGGCCTGTAGGTATCCTGGCTGTGTTCCCGTCCCTCAACGTTCAATCCAGCCTTCTGGTTATTGCATAGCAGCACACCAAAAACTTCTGATGGCCCCTGGCCAAAATTTGCCCAAATGCTACCCCCTGGATTCACCAAGCAAAGCAGTGTTGGCCACAAAAGAATAGGTGAGCTTCCCATGTCAAGAAAACATGATGACCCAGCTTTGGGCTCAAGTCTCCTACCTCAGACTTGATTAGATCCTAGCTGATAGCTTGGATTGATCTACTGTACCACCACCAAAATAATTCCAGTCTGCAAGATCTCAAAGTGCTATGATAGGGGAAAATATTCAACAAATCTTTCTTTTCTTTTTCCGTTCTGCCGCCATGCCCTATGGTAACTAGATCATAACATCATGAAGATGGGACTTGGATCTATGGTCATCCCGGTGTTCCGAAGTGAGCTCTAGCTGCAGCCTGACACCACACTGCAGGGAGGCTCACCTACTTTGTGACCCTGTTTCTTTTCCGTCCTGAGGAGACAAGAAAGCATCTTGGCAGAGAGGTTGACTGGAGCTGTAGCATGCTCCATGCCCAAGGCTGCTGTGCAAACAAGCCTCCTGCCTGCTTTCCTCTCTCCCTCTTCCCTGCCAATGCTGCTGTGTGTCACCTGCAAGGCAGAGGGTACCAAGGAGGCAGAGAGCAGGCAGAGAGCCACTGCGTCAGTAAATGCGTCTGTGGACCCCCTTTTATCCTGCTGGATGCTGCTGGAGCAGTAACAAATCAACAAACACTCTGTTCCCCCTGAGCTCTGACACACATCCAAGGGTACCCCTAACTCTGAGGTCTTTCTCAATTTTTTTTTTTTTTTTTAATATGGGTCTATAAGGGTTTGTGTCTACACGGCAAAACCAAAGAGCACTCATCAGAAGAATAATGTTGCAAGTGTGGCTTCTTATCCTCCAGTGATTGCCCGTCTGGCAAAAAGGTTTAGAAAATGTAACAATAGTTTTGAAATAAATAGGAGGAAAGTAAAGACCGGCAGTGTACTTTCCACATCAATGGCAAATATACTACTGATGTGGAAAGTAAACAGCTTCAAACAAGAGGAGAAACCACTGTGGATAACTCCCCACCTGTGAGCTGCAGGGTCGAATGCCACTGCATTAAAATTGAGGTAGAAAATCCCGAGTTCATCACCTCGCATTGCAAAAACAGGTATCAAACGCTATATCATCTGTGGCTGGATAATATCAGGGGGCCAGCTGAAATTCAGAGGATTAAAAAACCTTGTTACGGGTTTCAAAAGCTTGCATCCCTTTAGGAATATGGAGCACTCACGGTCGGCACACCTGTATTCTACAAACATTCCTCAAAGCCACCCGCCTGGCAAGGCTGTTTGTGGGAAGGATGGCGGGGGAGCATACGGAAAGAGAGTCAAACCTGCAGCTAGGGAGGAGATGCTAAAGCCGCGCCTGTCCCGCTGCTGCCACCCCCTCCTGACCCCTGCACGAGCACCTGCAGGGGAAGGGGAATCTAAGCCCAAATTACAGGTCGCACCGCTGTTTGCTTTCGGATCTGGTTCATATCGCCACCCCGAGGAGCGGCCAGCCAGGCCGTGCTGGGGTCCGCTCTGGGGACCCGGGGCGATGCCGGGGCCGGGCGGGGCGGGGGCGGCCCCGGGGCGATGCCGGGCGCTGCCGGTGCTGATTGGGCTGCGCGGCCGCGGCCACC
>VZTF01017494.1:1759369-1809759 GCA_013397755.1 Cnemophilus loriae | reverse complement strand
GCGCCGAGCGGGGCCGGGGGGGCGGCGGGGACCCCGACGGAGGCGGCTTCCCAGCGGGCTCACGGGCAGGTGCCCCCGTGTCCCCAGGCAGGTGGCAGCGTGCTGCTAGTGCACACCTGTGGAAGTGGGGTTTTTTCCTCCCAAAAACCCACTGGTTAACATTATATTGGGTGCCCAAGTGTCCGTTTTGGCCTCTCGTGCTGTCACTACCTGCCTTTTTTTCCCCATCAGAAGAGTGTGTGTGTGGATTTGACACAAGAAGAATGCAGGCAAATTTTTCTTGCTGATTTATTTTCCGACCGTCATGACATTCCTCTTTTTTATGGTTTTGCCAGCCATGCAACGGTCGGTGGAGAAGAACAAGCCTTGGCGTGGTTTTGTTTTAATTAATGTTCCTTTGCTGGTTTTGCTAAGCGGTTATTAACTCAGATGTAATTGCTCATTGATAAATGACAGTGTAAAAGCTTGGGGCAGTCAGGGATGCAAAGGTATGCAGAAGGGATGCATAGCTTTGCTCAGCTTTAGGGCAGTGTTAGTTTGAAGCAAAGTTAAGAGTTTTGCTATAGGGCTTGAAACCAAAGATAGAGTTGGTGCTGTGTTTCTTCCCTGGTTAAGGGGAAACATTTTTGCCCTTTAAGGAAGCTGTACTGGGAAACTGGTTCACTGCAGGAAATCTTTACAACTAAACTTTTAGTTGGTGAATCCACAATGATCATGGCTGGTAGAAATAGGAGAAGTATGTATAGCATCAGTTTATAGCTTCAGGAGTGACTGTAAAGAAAGGGAGGAAAGGTTTATAAAATTATGGCACCTTTTTAAAGTTTTTATAGTTATAAATGAATGCAACATGCAGTGTTCCAGTGGCTTTGATACTCACAAAAGATCATGCCTACTGTTCCCAGTCTGGGAAGACATCCCCTTTGCACCGGAGTCTGAGAAGGTATTTTGGTGTAAAAGCTCTGCTTAAGAGGAAAGGAAGGTCTGTTAATCTAATCACTAACAGAGATTAATACTGTTGTAACAGGGATTAATATGAACATGACGTTAATACCAATATCAGAAAACCTTTAACCTCTGTGTGTAGAAAGGGCTGAAAGAGGTCAAGATACAAAAAAGAGGTAACACAGGCAACCCTTAAGCATTGTAATTGTAGGTTGCTTCCCTTGGGTGTAGAAGTGCTGTTTCCCGGACCTTCTTTTGACTCAGCCCCATGGAGGCAGAGGGATTTGCCAGTTCCTCCAAAGGGATAAGAGAGCTGGCTGGCCTCCATTGACATCAGTCACTCTGTGGCCAAGTGTAGCAGCTGAGAATGTAGTTTCCAGGACTGGCCAAGGAGCAGGGGTCTCTGTGCAGGCGGGCACGGAGTGGTCATTGGTGCGAAACCTTTTGGATCCCTTGAATCTATTGTTTAGTTCTTTTAGGTCTGGGTGAATCTATTTTCAGAGTAAGAAAAGCATACTCACAAAGTATGTAGAATTGGGAACATTTAAATTCTCAAAAAGAAGACAACACTTGATAGCAAGGCCCTTACCCTCCTTTCCCCCACATGCTTGTGCATTGAAACCTTATGTGTTGGGTAGCATGTTCCACTTGGCGAAGGAATGAGTTTCTGAGGTGCCTTGTGCACAGTGAAAGAGCCGTCAGCTCATTGTGGACAGAAGTGAATCTGAAATGCACATCTGGAAGGGCCCTGTCCCAATCCTTCTGGCCAGGTTGTTTATCAGTAGTGGAGAGTTCTTGGCTTCAGTGCTTCTCAAGAGGATCTCTAGATGCTGTGGGGCCAGATTCTGGTACCCAGGCACAACGTGAGTGAAAGGCAGGCTGGAGGGAGAGTGATGTACCCCCGAGCACAGACCAGGCAAGCTGGGGGGGGTCAGAGGGGCAGCCGCCGCAGCCAGGGGTGCTTTCGGTAGGTAGCCTAGCCCAGACTCCCCTCCTTGTGGTTACAGGCTCTGCAGGGAACCTGTTAGCAGCTGACTGTGGGTGTGTGTGTGTCCCCTCTTCACCCTAACCCTTCCCCTGGTGGGGGAGTGCACTTCAGGTCTGCGGTGTGTCACTCGTGGTTTAAAGAATTTGTGTCTCGACAAGCAGACAAATCTGCCTCAGCCCTTGTCTAGCCTCTCGCTTCCCTCCTCATCCTCTTTGCCCAGACTTACATGTCTAAGGTGGATCCCATTCCCTGTGATTGGGAATGTGGGAACTTCCTGACTCCATCCTCAGGTGGGGGCCTCAGAAGACACAAACAGGGCAGATCTGGTTTCCTGTTTTCAGTGAAGTGTTTGAGAGCAGAAACAATAACCCTAGACAGATACATGTAGTGACAATATGTTGCTCTCCTCAAAATGGTAGAGCATGGCTGGGAAATTACTAAAAATATTTCTGTTGTTCCAGGGAAATGTGGCTCTGCTCTACTCCTTCATCACACAGATGGAGAGGATTTGCCTCACAGAGCAGTTCCTCTTCTACAGAAATATTTTATTTTGATCAAATTGGAAACCTCTAAGTGCTGCTGGACTTTTTATCCGGAGAGACTGCTCAGGTCTTCCAGGGGATCAGAGACAAAACGAGGGGAAAGGAAATCAGGGTGTGACCATGCTTTGAGGAACCTGGTCTGTGCGAGGTGTCCCTGCCCATGGCAGCGGGTGGGAACCAGATGACCTCTGAGGTCCCTCCCAACCCAAACCACTCCATGACTTTATGATTCTACGCCAGTTGCTGGAGTTCTCCTGTGGAGTGCAGGAGAAGTCCTTCCTTCTTCAGAAGCAGTGTCATAGTTCAGGTCAGGGGTGCTCGGGAGATGGTTCCTCTTTACCCTTGCTTTGGTTTGTATCACGGAGAGGGCTTGGACTGTCCTCCCTGGATTGCTGTGGGATGGCACAGCAGCAGGGCTGCCCTGATAGCTTTCAGGCCATCACTCCACACAAGCAGCTTCCAGAGAAAATTGCTTGTGGTCCCCGTCCACCTTTATGCATTCCTGCAGAAGAAATCAATTTGGCCAGCCCTCATTAAGTGCTAAGCCCCACATTCTGTATGCAAGCAAAAATGCTCTTCCTGTCTGTGGGACTTAAAGTCATTTTGGGTTTACTTTTTGTGCCACTGGTCATAGGTGGAAACTTACTGACGAAACCACCTCCCCAAAAGAGGACGTATCAGTTTCCATCTTTCCAACAGTGGATCTGATGACCTTTTGCAAGAACAGAGCTGAACAAAAATTCAATTATGAGCTAAAAGAGGGTATTAGAGCTTAGAAAGACATACAAAAGCAATGGGTGTGTGCTTTTGGAAGGAATCTGTGCTGTATCCGTAAGGCAACCTCTTACACTTCACGTGATGCAGACTGCAAAATGCCACCAGAGGCATTTATTGTGAAAGTGACAGTCTCCAGAACTCTGTATATATTTTTTTTTCCATAGTGTCATATGATATGAATATGTGAATGCCTTCTAACTCTTTGTAAGCATTAGGCAAGTGTGAGAGCAGTGAGGCAAGAAAGATGAAGCTCTAACAAGATTAATTTGAATGCAAGACAAAACACATTTGTTTGAAACAAAAAAAAAACCCACCTTGAAATAGGTTTCTCTTGGAATGCTGCTAAACATGACTTTATGAGTAATGCATGTTTGTCTGCTTGTCTGTTTAAAACACATGGCTTTTTGCTGCTTGGGAGCTTCATTTGGGTGGTTGGTATGTATATGACAAGTTTCCTGCAGGAGCTGGTGCAAATACAGACAATAAACATTTGGAAAAGGGACAGGTTTTGGTCTTGAGTGGAGGACTGTGAAGAAATAGGCAGCTCCCTTTTACACTCCTCTTCATTATCATAAAATCACAGAATGTTTTGGGTTGGAAGGGACCTTAAAGACCATCTAGTTCCAACTCCCCTGCTGTGGGCAGGGACACCTCCTACTAGTAAAGGTTGGTCAAAGCTGCATCCAACCTTCAACACTTCCAGGGAAGGGGCATCCACAGCTTCTCTGGGCAACCTGTTCCAGTGTTGCACCACCCTCACAGTAAATAGTTTCTTCCTAATATCTAACCTAAATCTGCCCTTTTTCAGTTTAAAGGCATTTCCCCTTGACCTGTCACTACACACTCTTGTAAAATGTCCTTCTCCAGCTTTTCTGGAGGCCTGCTTTATGTTCTGGAAGGCTGCTGCGAGGTCTTCCCAGATCCTTTTCTTCTTCAAGCTGAACAAATCCTGTAAGTCTTGGTGACCAATATAATCTTGCTTTCTTGAAAGCAAAAAAGAGGTTTCGTTTCTCCTACAGCCAAATGTTATACAGAGTTTGAATCTAGGATCTAAGCAATAAGACATTAGATTTTGTGAAAAGGTTGATTTCAACCTTTCATGCTTCATAATGCTCCAGTCAACCTAGTGGGACTACTAGAGCCTTCTGCTTTTCCACAGTACTGGTGTAAACTGTGAATTTTTTTTTTCCTATATTTTGTTTTAAAAATGTGTGCCAGTTGGCTGATTGCTGTGGTGAACTGAAACAAGCCCTGCTGTAGCTGGCCTGCGCAAATCGGTGAATTATTTAGTGAGAAAGGTTATTCATTCAGCAGAACTGAGCAGTCCTCCAGTTCATGCTGTTTATAATTGAAAATGATTTCTGAGTGAGTGAGTTAATTATTTCTTGCTGTCTCACTACCCTCTACCTATTCTAAAACTGTGTATTGACCTTCAGGAAAAACTGAATTTCAGCCCTGTGGTTACTAGCAAATGCTGGATATTTTGGTTGGGGTGAATATTTACTGGTTTTCCTAGGAGGTTCAGACATAAATAAAAGTTTAGAGGACCTCCGGGTAAACACGTTCATGGTTCAGCACTTTAATGTGTCAATTAGCTAACTAACACTGTCAATAAATTGGACCTGTCAAAAATAATAGCTTCCTTTCCAGTCTTCATCTCATGCTTTACCTGTCTGCTACAAGAAATACATTACACACTACCTAAAAGCAGCATAAGCCAACTTTGCCATGCCTATAGCAAAAATTAACAAAGCAAGGCTGCTGTCTTCAAACCTGGGTCTTGCACAAATTACTCTCTCTCTTACATTCCAGCATGTATGACAGTCACACTTATTTCACTGACTGTGTATTTCTTGAGCAGGTGGGCTGCAGAAGCATGTTGCAAATGAAAGAAGTCCGTCTGCGGGCCAGCAAATGTAGATAAATGCTAGTAGGTTGCGTTCACAGATGGGCACCATAGCTCCCAGGGCCTCTAGGCCTGCTAAAATGGGGTGTTGTGTGCTACAAATTGCTTTGTTGCTTAAAGCTGTGAATCAGTGGGGGATTTAGAACATTGTTCAAGCACAGGGCAGTCATTCTGGAACTGATATACCTTCAGCAGTGGCTACAGGAGGTAGCAGTAAGGATAGTAGAAGGTGGCCAAGTGTCTGTGGGAGCCATCTGCATCTCAAAGACCTGCCAGCCAGACACAGATTTCTCTGTCAGGAACGTATCCAGTCTCCTTTTGAGTCTCTGTAAATCCTTAGTGCCCACACATCCTGTAGAAAGGAATTCCACAGCTTCATTTTACAAATAAGCACACCTTTTGTTTTGAATCTGCTGCCTTCTGGTTTCATTAGATCTTCTGTCCTCTAGTTCCTGCTTTAATATATTGTTTTCTTACATATTAAAACTTTTATGCAGGGTTTGGTGGGGTTTTTTTGGTTTATTTATTATTACATAAAATTTGGTGTAATAGGCAATGACAATGTGGTTTATCTCTCAACATTTCCACCCACTGGAGATCAAAGCAAAAAGAATGAATACCCTAATAGTGGGAGTTCATTTTCATTTTAAATGAGATGTAACAACAGGTTATGAAGAAAAACATCTTGTGATGGTTATTCAGCTGTGTAAAATTGCAGTGTTCCACCCCATGAGCAGTGATATGAGATTATCACAGTCTTTCAATTACAAGATATTCTCGGCAGGGAGAAGAGGCCAAGCAGGCCATTGTCCCGTTGAAGAGCCCTGCCCTGGGAGGTCCCTCTGGGAGCAGTATCGGGCAGCACAGCCAAATTGTTTGTGGCTGAAGCCAGGTGCAAGCTGTTTGTCCAGGTTTAAATACGGCAGTGATTTGCTTTATCCCAAGGGACTACTGCTGTCCATGGAGCTGAGTGCATGGCTGACTTCTTTGCAGAATGAGGGCCTTCTTGGCAGATCCAAATCAAATCAGTGGCACATCCAAGCAGGCCCAGGAAGGCCCAGGACCCCAGCCAGGGTCACTGCTGCCAGCCTCACTGCCAGTCATATTGTATCCACGACACAAACACACAACAGGACTGATGTAAGGCTTGCTTTGTGTGCGCAGAGTGGCTCTGCAACCTGTGACAGCCCCTGCTCAGACCATGTGGAGTTGCTCTTCTAAACCTCATGGGTACAACCTCTTGCAGATGCTATGTCCAGTGCCATGGGATTATGTTTTGGAGCTCTAAGTGCCATAGTATGTTTCTTAAGAGCTGGGCTCGGGTAATGACGCCCTGTGAAGGGCACATGTCACCTAGAAGAACACACACAGGGATAAAGGGATATTGTTCCAGCCAAAGTCTGATTCCGTTTGCAATAGTGAGTGCCTGATGCTGCACAGAGGGAGGGGAACTATAGCAAAACCAGTCATGGTCCCAGTTCTCATATTAGCCTTGCTCTTTCTCTCACAGGTTACATCCAAGCCTGCAGAGGATTGATGATCTCCGCTGTCTGCCTGGGCTTCTTCGGTGCTGTTTTTGGACTGGTTGGGATGAAATGTACAAAAGTCGGAGGCTCCGATCAGACTAAAGCAAAAATAGCTTGTTTAGCTGGACTGATTTTCATACTTTCTGGTAAATATATTTTGTTTCTATCAGTTTACATATTTGAAGTCATACCGGAGCTGCTTCTTTTCCACAAAAACCCGTGCACAATCCTCCATGACTTCGTTGACTTCAGGGTCAGGCCCAAAGCTCTGCTGCCAGCTCCACTGAATGGTTTGTCTTATGCTTTTCAGGGTTGTGCTCTATGACTAGTTGTTCCCTGTATGCAAACAGGATTACGTCTGAGTTCTTTGACCCTTCTTTTGTTGCACAAAAGTAAGTACTTTCCTATACCCATAAATCTTTCAAACAAGTAGACCTTACATTTCCTATTGCACACCAGAGCCTGTTTAGAAAGAGAGCAGCTGCTTCTTCCCTTGGGCAGAGGAGGAGAGTAGGCTGCAGTTTTACTTCATCACAATTTCTAACTGGAGTAACCAGGTGCTGAAATTCAGTGAACAAACACTTTGCTGTACAGTGGTTGCTCTGCAATCCGTGTGCTCAGCTCTACTGCGGGCTGGCAGGGCAGCTGGGGTTAATGGGGTTAATTAAGCCTGCCTGGATGCTAGAGGTGCAGCAAAAGGATTGCACGAGACAGAGGGGCTCATTAGGTGCATCATTCGATAGGGAAGGGAGAAAAGTATTTCCTTGAGCCTTTGATAGAAGGTGGTTTCCATAAAGGTGTCAAGCACTGCTCCATCTTGATTCCTCTTGAGGAGAGGTTTCTGCAGGCTTAGTGGAATTTTTGCTGTACAGATTTTCAAATCCAGGTGACTGAAATTTGGATCATAAAGATTATCAGAACCCACGATCTTATAAGCACTAACATAAATGCTTTGCCTATACTTGCAATTAAATTTAAGAGAGTGAATATTTATAGAATTTTAGGATCCATACCAGAAATTATGAGCATCCTTAAAGACTCCCTTTAAAGCTGTGCAAATTCTCAGGACTTGCAAAAGCAGCAACCCACAAAACATTGCTTGGATTTTGGATTGACAACTACCAAGTCTGACAGTTTTGGCTGTAAATTTTAGCATCACAGACTCTCCTGTTTTGCCTTCATACATGACGGAAACTTTTCTTTAAAGGCAAGTTTTCTTGGCAGTGATTCCAGGATATGTCAAACATTGGGTATACATTTCCCTGAGACCCAGGTAAGGGATCAGTAAGGAACCCTGAGCCTTTATGTTTGTCTTTGACAGAAAGAAAATAGTCTGAATAAATAACACTAAAGAGATCTACATTTGCAGTAGGATTGACACTGCTTTTCCTGTCTTGAAAACAAGTTTTCATTAGTTTTCTCCATAATTCCCCTATAGTTTCTGTTTATTTGATACAGTGAAGACAGGATCAAAAGGCCTCCAAAAGAAAGAAGATGTGAAGAAAATGGAGCCTAGCTATATAGATAGAAGTTAATTATTCATCAGGCTTAGTGAATGTTCTTAGTGAAAAATACCATGGTTGTTGCCAGAAGTCCTTTTCCTACACTGTATTCCTACACCTGCAAAAAAGCAGGCAGACCTCATGGTGGAATTTTACTGTGAAGGAATGAGAAATCCAGTTTAAATACTGAAATAATGGTAGTAAAACATCCTCTCCAGAAATTACCTTTTTTTCTGGACAACCAGCATAGCTCAGCTGTGGGCAGACATAATCATGACTGCAAAGATAAAGGCAGAGGGGAAATCCTGAAGTTTTAATTTAAGTTGTGCACAATGCATATAGCTCGTGCAGTGACCCGGCATCAGACTGAGCTAATGGTGGCATTCAGCTCCTTCCTCTCTCAACCAATGTAAAGTTTTCCATTTTGTTGCCATCTGTGAACCCTTACTTTGTTACGCACTGCAGGAGCATTTCGTACGCTTTGCTGGTATATTGTGGAAATTTGGTATTGTCTCTTCACTGAGAGAGGGTTTCAGCCTTTTGCCTTTTGCTGCACATTTCTCTCCTCAAGTTATTCTGGCAGTGTCAAAGACAGGCTTGAGATACTGTTAGTGGGAAACAAAATGACACGAGATGTTCAGTATCTTGTGTCAGCCATCAGGATTTCCTTCCAGCTTTCTTTAATACTTTTAATTAAAAAAACCCTAACTTTTATAGTCTTTATCATTTTTGTCTCTTGCTACAGTTTGAACTCACATAATCATGATTGTCCTTATTGGTAAATGGGGTTGTTTATCCAAATTATCTGACTAACTTCCCATTCTCTCTTATAGAGAATTGTTTCCCTTCAGCTTTCTTGTCTCTGGAGGATGCTTAGTTCACACAGTCTCCATTTCAATAGATTTGAATCTGTTCTTTATTTTCCAAGGATCGTAAGAATCAAACAATCAAAGTGTGCATTTCCCCTGGGTACTTGTACTGATTTGGAAGGAAGGTATGAAGGTCTGCTCTTTATGTAAGCTGATGTCTAGTCAGCTGATGAAGCTTACACTGGTTTGCTTGGAAGCTTACTTCATGGTCTTAATGTGTGTGGCAACTAGAATATTTTTCTTCTCTACTGATATTGTACTTTAGTTCTTCCACTGAATTCTGCCTCCCTGGATTTGGGAAGAATTAGAGAAAAATCTTCTTTTAGCCTGCTTGGTCATTGTAGTTGAAGTGGAGTTCTCTGCAGTTGAAGTCCCATGGTCCTGAGTGGTCACCACCTCAAAGCCTCTTCATCAACTTCTCGCTCCCTCCTGAGCTGCCAGTGATCTCCAGTCAGATGGATTTCACTGACTGGAGACAGTGGATATGCAGCCACAGACTTCAGACAGTGACTGCTTTGCTTCTTGCAGCCTAGAATTTTAAGAGTAGAAGAGTGTGTTTCCTGCAAAGTTTTCTGTGATAAAGAGGGAAGAGGGAAACAGCAAGTGCTGAAATTTATTCTAAAAGAACCTATTTCTTTTTTCTCTTTTTCTGGAAATATGAATGTTTGTAAGGGTTTTTTCATATGGTAAGGTTTTTTTACATACTGGATTTTGGTGGGAGTTTAGGGTTGTCTCTTAAATGCTGAAAAGATCACAGAATCACAGAATGTTAGGTTGGAAGAGACCTCAAGGAGCATCTGATCCAGTCTTTCCTGTCCACAGCACAGTCTAGACAAGATGGCCCAGCACCCTGTACAGGCAGATCTTAAAAATAAGTGTTAGGGAATCCATCACTTCCCTGGAGAGGTTATTCCAATGGTTATTTTCTCGCTGTGAAAAATTGTTCTTATGTGTCCAATTGAAATCCCCAGGGGTAGCTTGTATCCATTATCCTACACTTTTCCATGTGACTACTTGTAAAATGGAGTCTCCATCTTCTTTGTAGCCACTTTTCAAATACAGAAACATGGTAAGGTCTTCCCTAAGCCTTCCTTTCTCAAGGTTGAACAAACCCAGTTCTCTCTGCCTTTTCCCACATGACAGGCTTCCCAATCATCTTTGTGGCCCCTCTCTGGACTCTCTCCAGCTTGTCCACATCTTTTTGCATAGCAGGGACCAAAACTGAGCACAGTATTCCAAGTGTGGCCTGACCAGCACTGAGTAGAGTGGGATAATGACTTCTTGATCTCTTCTTGATCACTTATCCAGGTGTTCCTGCAGGGTGGCTGTCCCTTTTGAAGTGTCCCTTTCCCCACTCAGTTTGGTATTGTTGGAAAACTCCATCAAGGGTACACTTGATCCCATCATCTAGATCACTTATGAAGATTTTTAAATAGTGTTGGGCCCAATACTGATCGCTGGGGAAGTGCACTTGTGACATGTCACTTTTAACAGGAGCTAAAAGACAGGTTGGATAAAACCCAGGGAGCCATACAGATGTCGATATGCAATTGAAAATCCTAAGTACCAGTATAAATCAGAAAGGTTGTTCTCTCTCTTGGAAGATGTGGAGGAAAGAGCAATCAGGACAGCTCTGCAACTCATTACCCTGACGGTGTGACAGTCACCCAAGAAGGGCCGTACACACAATCTGTTTAATCATGATATAGTAACAAATGTTGCTTCAAAAGTTCAAACAATCCCGACTACAAAGGCCAAACCCCATGTCTTCTGTCTCAACTAGTAGGCAACACTCAGGTACCCCTTTTCTTCCCAATTGTATCAAATCTAGTCTTGATTTCTTGTCTGTATGACTGAAGAGCTTCAGGAAGGGAAGATAGTGCTTGGTCTCCTTAAATCCCTCAGTCTCTGGCCAAACATTTAGTGTTGTTAGACAAAAATATGGAAACTTGTGTTTCCCACTTTCTAGGCAAATGGTCTTGGCAAATAAGTTGTTACTGCACCAGCCTTCCTGGATCCTGGTCCAGCTCTGTTCTGCAGCACCGTGGTGATCTGCATCGACGTCTGTGGGGAGCCTAATCCTGATCCACGTACCTTAGGTGTGCGCTGGCAGTCCTGTAGGGATGGAGGGATTCCCAGGATGGGGCTTGCCTCACATCTGAGCTCGTCCCTTTGATCTGCTTTTACAGGTCAATAAAAGAGGTGCCTTGAAGGTGTTTTAGAAGTGCACTTTGTGTGTATTTCTTACATGTTGACTATAATGGGATCTTAGGTGATGAGCTCTGATGTAGATCTCTGCTTCTAATCAGAGAACCCCCTGTCCTTGGACACCCAGAAATCTCCTTGAGTTATGTAAAAACCATAGCAAGCTGGCTAGAAATGGGAGCATAAGTAGAATTAAATACAGGTTTGGTAGATTTTGAAGTGAAATGGGACTGGGTGCAGGGTTTTCCAGGGTGAAAGGAGCTATGGTTCCCAGCAGTTTAAGTTGGGGGTTGGGTCCATAAGCCCCACGCTGGTGTTGAGAAAGGGTTCTGAGGCAGATTCAGTTTATTTCAGCTTGAGCTTGGTGTCTCCAGAGAGGGAGCCTGAACAAAGAAATCCCTGGGTCTTTATCTGCTCACAGTCTGTGCACCTGATCCTCACGTTCTCTTCACGTATCTTGCATTTGCCTCCTGGTCCAAAGATGATTTATGGTCTGGGCTCTTCTAACACCTCACTGGATTCTTTTTGAGTGTTTCTGCAGTGCCATTTTGTAAAGATGCAAGTTTTTCAGAACAGCTTACAGGTATTTTCAGTTAGATATTTTGGTAATGTGGAATTAGGGCCTGTGCACATGGAAATGTTCAGTACTAGCTGAGAAGTGCAACTACACAGTGTTGCAGTTGCACAGGCAGGCTGTCGAGCAGGGGCTTTTATTTGGCTGCCTCACCACAGTTTACAACAAATCAGTTTAGTAGCATCTGCTCGAACAGCACAGACGCCAGGTTGATACCTGTGGCTGGATGGGGGACAGGGGCCTGTGTTTTCCATGCAAGATCCCAGAAGTCTGGAGGAGATAAAGGTCTCCTTAAGGGGAAAATGCAGCAGAGAAGGAGCAAGAGACACACTAAAGTGTTCTAAAGGTGAGGAATAGGAGACTCTGGAGGCTGTTGGGCTGCAGCCTAATGGAGGTCATCCTAAAAGTGCTTTAAGAATGGTACTCAGGCAAAGAGCTGGGGAATGGAGCAGACAAGAGGCAGCCATGGATTGGTGCTTGTCTTGAAGCTTCAGCACTGAGGGGAAAGAAAATAATCTTTTCCCAATGCCCTTCTTTTCCTTCATTTACTACTGTTCTTTAGAAATGTGGACTTACCTTTGTGGGATAATGCTCCTAAAGCACCACTGTCTCCTCTCAGAGACAAACAGAGCAGTTCCTGGTAGCAAACAGTTTGCAGGCAGCAAACTGGCAGCAGAGGGGACCATTGCTGGTGACCGGGAGCTCTGCCCACAGACGTGCCGGGGAGCAGTTTCTTCCAGACAGAATCCAGCCACAGGGACTAGAGCAGGAGAAAGATGATGGAACATGCACCTGTGTGTGCATATGCTTATACCAGACACACACCTGTGTATGTATATGCATACATTGCACATACATGCATGTACATTGCATATGCATATTATTATAATATATATATTATGCATATGTACAAACACTCATGTTTTAAGCGGGCTGGCGTGTGGATAACGAGGGAGGGAGTCAGACAGATCCTGAGAGCCACAGGGGAAACTTAAGGAGAGTCATAGGCAGAATTTGTAGTCTGGCTCAGCAAAAGCCCCAGTCCAGTTTGGTTTGGGAGCCAACAGGAACAAAACTGAAACGGAGGATCTGATGCTGTAAACAGGCCAAAGAATGACGTAACCCCACAGCAAAGGAATCCAGCAGGAGATGCACAAAGGCCGGGCCTTTCCCTAACCCTAACCCCTAATCCTAACCCTGGCTGTGCAGGGAGAGAAGCATAGCCCAAGTGCACTGCAGGGACAGAGTCTGCCTCCCGAGTCAGAGGGAAATAATGAAAAGAATGTGGGTGAATGGCAGAGCTGCCGATTTTGTGGTGAATAATGTATGTGTCAATGGAAAGTTATTCAAGACAAATAATTTTTTTGTAATTTTATTCTGGAAAAAACCCTGTTAAATGCATGCTCTCTTTTGTTAAACACATTTATTGACTTCTTGTAGGTATGAATTAGGAGCAGCTTTGTTCATTGGATGGGCCGGAGCTTCACTCTGCATAATTGGTGGCATTATATTCTGCTTCTCAATAGCTGAAAACAGTAATTCTGCAAGGTAAAACACAAGTTGTACTTACTGAAAGAAATCAATACCCATGCATTTGTACCTGCTATAGGTATGCAGTTTGATTATTGTTCCAAAACACTTTGTAATGAGATTCAGAAAAAGATTGTGTGGATCAAAGAAAATAAGGACATTTAAGGATAATGCTGTGTCCATTAACGTAATTAAGAAAAGATATTGACTCAGAACAAATACTTGTGGGATATAGATATATTTCATAAATTTACTACAGCTGGAAAACAGCGCATTCACTGATGTAGGAAAAGTGGTCAGGTCACTTTACAGGCATGAATAGACGTTCAAAGATCAAAATAGATCAAAGTTTCTTTGATCCCAAATCATCAGATCAAAAGCGAGTGGTGGTGGCAGTGGCACCTCCAGCAGCTGAAGAGGGGTGATAATGAAGAACAGCTGTAGGGACTAACTATTCACCTAGGATCTGCCACAACTTAAATTATTTCATGATTGGGCCCTTATTTACTTAGCAGTGAACAAGGGATATGTGTTACAGAAAAGTGCATTGCAAAGACAGATGGCTGGAGTGGCAATGTCAAGCTAGAATGGGACCACACAGAGCAGGAATGTGCCCCCTCCCCTGAAATTTGTAGGTACATTCCCATACATTTCTTCTAGCTTTACTACTGTAATGCCTGGATGCAGAGATGTCACCTGTCTGTGGGACGAGCCGTAAATGGTTGTTTTTTTCTCTTCAGGAGGGGGTATGCCTATAATGGAGCCACATCTGTGATGTCTTCTCGTACAAAGGTCCACAACAGTGTCCCTGACAAAACCCCACCCAAGCACTTTGACAAGAACGCTTATGTTTAGTTGCACTCCTGGAAGACTCAAAGTGTTTTAAATGTGATTTTGTACGTTTCATTCAGAGTGATTCCCCCCCACTCCAACCCTAAGGCACCTACCACTAAGAAAATGACTTTTAAAAATATTAACTTGCAGCTTTTTACATATTGATGTAAATTTTATTATGTAATATTTTAAGATTTATGTTGGTATTGTAAAGTTTATACCTGGAAATCATGAGCTGATGTTGCATTCTTGAAAAAAAACTGAAAATGCATCATTGAAAAAAAAATAAATGAGGTATTTACTAATTCAGTTTGTCATGTCAGCTGCTTTATGGGAATGGAATCACACACATCGTATTGGCATATTGCAGGAATTTCTGACATGGGTTCAGTGCTGGACAGAACAGTCAATTGGGATAAGAATAAGAAGAGGAATAAGAAGAGACTGGGTGAAAACAAGTATGGGATTTGGGGAAGCAGGAGCAGGTACTGATTGCAGTCGGAGCCAATTGTTAACAAAACCTGTCACGAGGGAGGGTCTTGTGTGGCCTCAGCAGAGCGTGTGCTCAGAAGACGATGACACACCCTGCTGGTGATCAGGCACCTCCAGGGGGTTGTTTTCCTTCCCTCCTGGGCCGGGTGCTGGGACACCTTCGGCTCCAAAACCTCTCAAAACCTCTGACTTGCAAAAGGGAAGGAAAAACCCCAGGCAATTCCAGCTGGTCTGCTCTGCCAGTGGCATTCCAGAAGGGCTGACCAAATAAAAGCAGGCAATACTGAACAGCACTATTTTAGATAATCCAGATTGAATTACGACAGTTCAAAAATTCAGCTAGTGTTTTTTCTTTGCCTGCCCATAGAAATGCGATGACTTTTGAGGGAGTATTTGTACAAGTCTATAAATGAGAACAGATTACAAATAACCACAAAATGCTTTCTAGATTCAGTCCCTAAAATCAGACACAAACTCAGGTTTGTCATGAAATTTGAAGTGAGCGATCTTGTGAGTTTCAATAAAAATTGGTTATTTTGGGACAATGGTGTAAATACAAAAAATGAATAGTCCTATTTAATAAAGGCACAGCATGATAAAAAAGATTTTGTATCTGATATTATCTAAATTACATCAGAACTACAAAGTCACTCAAGGTCCTTTTTATTTTACATTATTTTTGTATTTCATTTAAGCTGAAACACTATTGTGTTTTTTTTAAGAAGGCAGCCAATATGGACAAACCAGAAATATCAAGTACTTCTGCAATGGCAGGTCAGAGCTTTCCTTACTGTGGCTTGACATTTTAATTTTTTTTCCAATTGTTTCCTTTTATACTAGCAAAGACTCAACTCCAATACAAAAAAAAAACCCCAACAAACCAACTTCCCCATATAGGAGGCATTTCATGATGATTAGTTTTAGAGCTGAGGCTTTTTTCTTTTCATTTGGTGTTTATTGTAAACCATGGTAAAAACTTAACAGTTTAATACATGGACATATTTTCTTTAAAATGTTGACAATTTTATATAAAGTTCATGATAAAATACAAGAAAATATGCATTAAAAATTGTATAAAGTAATACTCGGCAATATATCCTGTTCATTGGTTAACAGGCTTTCTTGCAAGAGCAGTTTCAATCTTTAATGTAAACAAAAGAGGCAAAATCTTCACCTCAGTGAAATGAAAGAGACTTTCACCACTGAACTCATGAGTGTGCTGGTTTTGGCTGGGGTAGAATTAATTTTCTTCACTGTGGCTGGTATGGGGCTGTGTCTTGGATTTATGCTGGACACAGAGTTGATAATAGAGATGTTTTTGTTATTGCTGAGCAGGGCTTGCACAGAGCCTTTTCTGTTTTTCATACCGCCACATTGGCAAGGAAATTGGGGGTGCATGGGAGGTTTGGAGGGGAGACAAGTGGGACAGGTGACCCAAACTGACCAAAGGGATATTCCAGACCATAGGATATCATGCTCAGTATATACAGTGGGGGGAAGAAGAAGGAAGAGGAAGACATTTGGAGTGAANTGGGGTAGAATTAATTTTCTTCACTGTGGCTGGTATGGGGCTGTGTCTTGGATTTATGCTGGACACAGAGTTGATAATAGAGATGTTTTTGTTATTGCTGAGCAGGGCTTGCACAGAGCCTTTTCTGTTTTTCATACCGCCACATTGGCAAGGAAATTGGGGGTGCATGGGAGGTTTGGAGGGGAGACAAGTGGGACAGGTGACCCAAACTGACCAAAGGGATATTCCAGACCATAGGATATCATGCTCAGTATATACAGTGGGGGGAAGAAGAAGGAAGAGGAAGACATTTGGAGTGAAGGCGTTTGTCTTCTCAAGTCCCCATTACACGTGATGGGGCCCTGCTCTCCTGGAGATGGCTGAGCACTTGCCTGCCCATGGGGAGCAGTGAATTAATTCCTTATTTTGCTTTGCTTGTGTGCGTGGCTTTTGCTTTCCCTATTGAACTACCTTGATCTCAACTCACGAGTTTTCTCACTTTTACTCTTTCAAGTCTCTCCTCAGTTCCACTGGTGAGGGAGTGAGTGAGCGGCTGCATGGAGCTTGGCTGGGGTTAAACCACCACAAAGAGAAAGAAGAATCGCTTTGTTTCCAAATAGACAAGGCCAGTAATGCATATTTCAATATTCTTTTTCAGAGTCAGACTGAAAGACACAAGAGCTCTGTAAACAGTATTCCTTGTTATTACAGGACCAATGAGAGAAATTGCTGGGAAACACTTGATGTTTTCACCTGCCTTTTGAACCCCAGTAGAACCCAAAAGCAGGACCTCACATCAGGAATGGAACAATTATATATCTGAAGAATCACTCCAGTCTGTTACAGTGACTAAGCTGCTTTTTAATGTGCTTGTATTATCAGCTTCATGAAGGCCTGTTAAAACAAAGAGACAAAACAATTAATAGTTATTAATACTCTTTTGGGGATATTTTCACTTTGTATTTGTCTATGAGATAAAATGACATGCTATGTTAGCAAACACCTGAGGACTTCAGGAAGTCCCAAATTTCAACCAGTGAGGCAATGACAAGTGTTGATAATATGTAGGTTGTTTCTCTCACGGAATATAAAGCACAGTACAAGCAGTCAGTGTCAACCTTACTTTTCCTTCAAAAACAGCCAGAAGTATCTTTATGCAACTGACACAGCTTTAACCTTTACATACATTGAAATGTTAGGGTTAGAAACTACTATAGAAATTATATGTAAGATTGAGGCTTTTACCTTAGCACTAGTTCAAATATTTATCTCAGCCTGGTAGGTCAGTTAGATATCTTGAACAAACTTGAAATGTTGTTATTATTCTCAAGACAAAGCAAGTTTCCTTTTCCCTTGAATTTGGGAAGAAAAAAAAATCTTGGATGATTAATTTTTAAGATGAAGTTGAAGTCTGATAATATTATGTTTTAAAATCTCAAATTTAAGTTGGCATCTCTGTATACTTATGCGTGTGTGGTTTACATATCACTAACTATCATAAAAATATGATATTTGTATGGCAAAAAAACAAACAGAGAGTTTTTCTTACTTGTTCTTTTCTTACAAAACACCATCTGTTGAATTACAATGTGTAATACACTGTACATAACTCTCCTCTAGGCGGGTCAGTCCCTTATGAATATGTTACCTTCCTCCTTTGGTGCACTTTTCTTGGGCAGGCCCCATGCATGTACCACAGACGCAGCATTGGGCTCATTTTTCTGAACTGTCGACGCCTTCTGACCTCTATCATCTTTCATCAATAAAATGTCTTCCTCTACTGATGAAATATCCCAATCATCTTCATCAGCTTCTGTGAGCTAACAGGGACAAGAAAAAACAGGCATTTTTCCTCTGTCTGTTCAAGCTGTGCTGAGATCTTTACTAAATTCAACAATGTGAAATTGCTAAAAAAAAATGCACTGGCACACAGCCTTTATGACATCTATCATCACAGTTTTAAAATCCTCATTAATTCAATTACCTAAATGATATTAATTCTCTGTTATAGTTCTGAAACTAAAAGAGGTTTGGTTTTTGTTCTAAAGACAGGAACTGCAAACATTAAAAGTTCTGCCAGTTCTGCATCTGGCATAAACCTCGGTTTTCAGTTATTACATACCAGCCTTAAAAAAGGATTATCTTTTCTGGGATATTCCAGTGAGATGAAAGTCCTTTAAGCATTAGAATGTATATTACTTACATAAAAATTAAAATATGACATGCAAGGTGGCAGTTTACAAGCATTATTTAGTCAAACTAGGAAAAAATATTGCAGTAAAGGCCTTTTCAATTTAAAACTAATTTATTTAAAGAGAAAATTAAATAATGAAAATTAAAAAAAAATATGGTGCTCAAATTTTAAATATACATTCCCCTCAAGACTCAGTGTCAGCATATATAAACATATTTTAATTAAGTGGTGGCTTTGTATATTAAGTTCACAAAATGAGAGCCAATTCAAACAGATGAACCTGAAGGCAATGAGTCCATGGTCCTTCTTACCTCATCTGCCTGAGAACTAAATATCTTCATTCATCTTTAGAAAGAAGAGCTACAGCATTTCCCTATTTGTCAATCAGACGTGGATTGATGGATCTGAGCTATTTTTAGAGAGCTTAACTGTGGAAAGCGAACGATGGTTTCTCACAAAGCTAAAACCTCATTTCACTGGAGTCTCCAGTATTACAGTAAGGATCTAGATGGTGCTTCCACTGCACAGAAGGAAGGTTCAGATGCTATTAGAAAACAATGTAAGGCATGTACACGCTAGAGAAAAATCAACAAATATGAACGTGTCGTATGTCTCGAAAGAGGGGAAGAGACTGCAGCGATGCTTTATCTTGCAACATAATTCCATTTTAACATTGCAAACTGTTTTTCAAAAACTGACAGATCTGCTCAGTGTGCTGTATTATTAACATACCAGGATTCATTATTGTGCTGTTTCAAATTATCTGCATTTGGGGGGTGTGGTAATGGGAAAGTCAGAGTCACATATATTGAGAAATGCTGGAGGAAGAGTTTCCTCGAACATTCACGAAGTCCCAAATGATTGTTAAAGTAAAAAATAGAGATAAACATGTCAACTTCAAACAGAATTCAGTTTTGATTGAGTGTAAATACACAGCACCAATCAAAACTGCTAAAGAGTTTTATTAACTCAAAGACTTATATAAAGACGTCTACATTTAAACATATAAATATGGGCATAAATATATGCATATAATTACCAAAGCATACAAGATGGTGTGTTCTTCTGTAAAGATTCCAGAAACAAAGTAGCAATGCCTGTCCTATTTTCATAAACTTATTCTGAGCTCATCATGTCCATACAGGATACATCAGGGACACAATGTATTCTAAATGAATTATAGCAACAATATTTTTCATAAAATTATGGAAAGGTGTGGGTTGGAAGAGACCTCAAAGATCATCCAGTCAAACTCCCCCACTATAGACAAGAACACCTTCCACTAGACCAGGTCACTCAAAAAGCCACCTCCAACCTGGCCTTGAACACTTCCAGGGATAGGGCATCCACAGTTTCTTTTGGTAACCTGTTCCAGTGCCTCACCACCCTCACAGTAAAGAATTTCTTCCTAATATCTAATCTAAACCTACTGTCTTTTCATTATAGTCCAATTTTCTGTCCAGGAGGATCTGTTCCATGATCTTTCCAGGCACAGAAGTGAGACTAACAGGTCAGTAGTTCCTAGGCTCCTCTTTCTTACTTTTTTTAAAAATGGGTTTATTTTCCTTTTTTCAGTCAGAGACTTCACCCAACTGCGATGACTTTTCAATTATCATGGAAAAGTGGCTTTGTGACTGTATCAACCAATTTCCTTAGGACCCTCAGAAGCAACTCACTGGGTCCCATGGACTTATGTAAGTTCAGGCTTCTCTGGGGGTCTCAAACCTGACCTTCTACCACAGAAGGAGGGATTTCATTCCCCCAGTACTTGCCCTAAGGTTCAGGGGCTTGAAAGATGTGGGAAAGAAGATTATCAGTGAAAACCACGTCATTTTTAAAACACAGATTTTATGGCTTATTTTGCTACAGGTCTTTGCTCCTGAAGCCCAAATTCCTGAACACAATGGCCCACCATCTAAAGATCTTTACAATATCCAGCCAATTTAACTGTGAACATTTTACAGTCTTGTAAAATCTGACATTGCAAAGAATTTGGAAGTAACACTGGATAGAAAATTGCACTGTAATAGTCATGTCTGGGTTGATAATTTTGAGTCTGGTGTGATTTGCAGCTCCCACACAGTCAGTAGACAACTTAGGTGTCATCAATGGCAATTACAAGGACACAAGCTAAATGTGATTATGCTACTCTCACTGCCAAAGTTGATTAAGACAATCACCCCTTTCTGGAAACTGAAATAGAAGTGTCACTGTTTCTGGGGTGAGTGATGAGTTTCAGATTTAACTCACCATCAGGAAGCCCTAAAGTATCAGTTTTATTGTGGATAACAGGATTCTCAGTAATTATTATTTGCTAATTTAGTGAAAAAATATTGTATTGAATGCTAGAACTCGTACCGATCTGTCTACTTCAATCTAGAAACTACTAGAACTGCAATAAAATCACTATCTGCTGTTGACTTCTCATTTGGAGTAACTTTTGTTCCTTTTAAAAATTGTTCAGGCAAAGACCCCACACTGCAGCAAAATGGTTTACCAATTATAGAACTCTAAACTGAGGAGGAGAGCTGGCCCTTAGGAGCCTGAGGGGTGCAGAATACATCGTGTTAGTATTCTGCTGGTGAACACAGGCCATACTCAATGGACAGCAACAGATGTGATTTAGTCTGAAAGCAGTATGTGATTGTGGATTGATGCAGAACAAAGACCAATGGAATTTGTCCTCTCACTAAAATGTATTTAAGAGATCCATATTAGATAAAGCTCTAGAAATAAGAGTTTTAAATATTAGATATGCAAATTCCTTTTTCCCTCCATCAAAACAAGACACTAGGAAAACAAGTAAAGAAGGGCTCTCTATGCTGCTAGAATAGAAGATAAGAATGATACTGATTGTGCCCAAACTTTGAGCTGTGAAGATCCAAACCAATCAAGGTATAAGCTAAATAAGCAGTGTGGATGAAGTCATTTGCCGCTGGTCCCTTGATAGCACTTTTCTATACACCAGTGCAGGTGTACCCAAAAAGACTACTTAGCTGTAATTCCAAAACTGTCTTGGAGAATTAAGTTCTTTGCTGCATCAGGATGATTTCAGCATGAAAAAAAAAAGTAACATACATCTAGTTCGATTACTTAATGTAATAATGCTGCATATTAAAAGTGATACCTTCGGTTCTTTCACCTCTTCTTTCTTAATAAATGCCTGTGCAACATTAATTCCTCCAGCTGGTTTGTTCTTACTTCCATGGTTAGAAAGACTCTCTCCAACTTGTTTGGTCAGTTTTTGAATAACTGTTCCTAAAATTCAGAAAAAATTTAAATTGACAGTTTCCATTCGTAAAGAAGGGACTTTACTGTAAACCCTCTAGAATTCTTCCCCGAAGTAAAAATAAGTAAAAGAAGTCTCTCTGAGACAAAGATTGTCTCTTTTCCTGAATTTATATAGAAGAGAATGATATGCATCTCTAAGCAATACATTAATAGAAAAACATTAGCAAAAACATAAAGTGTACACCTATATATATACACTCAAGACACGGTAGTCAGCCTTCATTATGTTTTCTAACACAGAAATATTACCATGAAATGCAAAATCATGCACAGCTCTTACAACATCCATATACAAAGGCAGTGAAAAACCTTTAGACGTTTTGGCAGGTGTTCCAGTTTCTTCAGTTTCATTTTCCTCTGTCCCATCCACATCCCTTTTGCCAGAAGGCTTCTGAAAAGCATGGACTATGCTGCTTGATGGTTTTGACTGCTTTTGCAATATCTCTGGTGTTATATAAGGCTGTTTAACATCATCTTCATCGGCTTCTTCCTCTGAACTGAATGGTGGAGTTCTAAGAAAAACCACAATACAACATGAGCACTTACTGGGTTTCAGTGAGTGCATCGCTGAATACATGTTTAAGCTTTCTTGTATTTTCCTTTCTAATAATGTGCATTTTCCTTAGTGAAAAAAAATCCCAGAATCTCCCCTAAATTCTAACTATCCCAAAAAATATTTAAAAGAAATCACGCTGCTAATTAAACTCAGAAAGTTATCCCAAAATGATCTCTTATACACATATGACTCTTTCCATTTACGCAACCATCTTTACAAAACAAGAGACCAATATAAAACAAGTCTTGCCAGGCAAACACAGATAGGCTTTCGTGGATCAGCAGGTAAAGCAAATTTCAGGGTCAAGGAGTCTGTGACACAGAAAGTCTGTTGTGACATCAGTTAGATGAAAATAACGTGGGAATTTTTTAGTGCAGGAAGTGGCAAAGTAATGTACCTGATGTGAACGGAACATGGAATATTGTATTTAATTTTGGTTGTAGTATGAAAATATCAATAAACTGAAAAGATTAGGTCACCAAAGTCTCTAAATGCTTCTAACTCCGTCAGAAAAAGCATCTAAAAAAGAAACTGAAGGAAGTTATTGATCTTATTGAATATCTCTCTTTCTCAATCACAACAAAGAATACATATGCTGAAAGAAAAACATGCTATCTTTCAGAGATTATAATAAGGATTACAATAACACACTCAAACGGAGTAATACTTTAAACCAAAACATGAATTATGCAGCCCAGAGAGTGTTTCCGATTTTAGCTTAATAATAGTTTTTCTGTGGCAAACGTGAATATTCAGTCACCAACAATTTCTTCTTTAAAGAGGCAAGGGAACAAAACATACGTGATGCTAGGTGTCTTTCTGGAAACTCCACTTCCAAGAATCTTCCTGGATCTAAAAATAATGAGACAAGTTATTTCATGACTGATAGTCAACTAAGCAACCATGAAGTTTATATAGAAGTTATGTGAATTCTTTCCTCAGTTCTTACACTTGAGGAAATGTTCACATCAGCCACAAATACCCAAACCCATAGGAATGTCATCTGAGGTATGAGTGTTTTTAGAATGGCATCTCTTACTTTGGTGTAGAAGTATACTCAGGGATGATTGTCCTTAGTCCAGGTGCACGGACAGCTGATGGAGACCGCTTTGCTGGTTTTTGTGGGGTAGCGAATGAGGAAATTCCCAATGAATTGAGCCTGTGTTTTTCTACAAGAAAAGTTATCTATGTCATTCTTAACAAACAACGTTCGGTATCTTTCATATTTAATTTCTACAATTAAAGATGTCTCTGCTGCAGACTATAGTTTTACAAAAAAAAAGAAGAAAAAAAGTAATTCTTTTCTTCCAAGTAGTTCAGAGTTACCACACATTAGGTTAAAAAGTGTAGCAATTTGGCAGAAAATAAACCCCCTTGCTTTACAGCTGGTCCTCAGAGATCAGAAACCTTTCAGAATTGAATTCTTGGCTATGCCAAGTGTTTTGACCCAGGAAATTAAGCTTGTGATTGCAATTGTATTGTTAGTGCTATAAACAGCTACCCTGCAGTTAATGTTTTTATATATATATTTAATATATACAAAGATGTGTGTATATATATGTATATATGTATGTATAATGTGTGGCACTTACTGCAACCTGTTTCACACTGGCCTTGATGGACCAGAGAGATTCAGCCCAACTGCATTTAAAGAGATAGAACAGAGATATTCTATTGGAAATATCTAGAGAGATATATCTATTGGAAAAGGGACTTTTATCGTTAGTCGAAGCAGTGAAACAAGTTGAGCCACTAAGAGATAACCTGTCTGGACAAACCCCAATGAAACCTGTATTGTTTTCCCTTTCCAGGAATGATACTGGCAATGATGCCAGCACATCTTCACTGAAGATCAAGTTAACCATCTAAGGACTGCCTATCCTTTAGGAGCAACTATTGCCATCATGAACCAAATTTGGTTCTCACATCAACAAGCTCAACCTGCAGGGTGGAGACCCTCACTTCTATCTATAGAAGCTAATCAATATGGTAACTACAGTACATTCTGCACCACACACACTTCTCACTTGTGAAATTTACTGTGGGAACAAATATAAGGGAAGGAGATGAGGGCACTTTGCCTACTGAAATTAGAAAGGTAACCTCAATGCCACTGAATTTGACAGGCAATTTCAATCCTGGTGGCATCTAATCAATTTTACTTACGACCTCGTTAAGAATACAGTAAGAAGTAAGATGGACAGAATCAGTGGTCAGACCCCCTTTTCAGATGGTCACCCACAGCTACAAGAATTTTCAGTAAACTACTTCATCCTGTTGTTGCTATGTTAATCCTGACTCTAATATGTTTTGCTTTGATCACAGACATGTATGTAAAGATCTGGATAATGATCTGTCAGAAACACGTAAAGGTCTGGGTGTGGTATAATGAAAGGTGTGGGGGAGAGGTATGAGCAATTGCCCTACAGAGACCCCCCAAAAATCCATTAAACAGGTGTGATAGGGGCACCAAGTTGAAGGTGTGACTGTAGTCATGGGGTGGATAACGTAGGAATGAGGCCTATAGTGATGAGCTATATGATGAAGGGACTTCCATGAGATATGCCATGAGATGTGTAGCTAAGGGATTATGTGGCCATAAGGGCATGCGGAGGGGGTGGTAGGTTATCAGGCAGAGGCTGGATGACCCTTATCACTGCACTCAGCCAGGGGCAAGAGGGATTGATGCTAAGATGTCACTGTTGGCAAATCTGTGATCACAAAATGAGACCAGACTCAGAGTGTAACCCACACTATTGGTGCACCTGGGAACATGACCAGACTTAAGAGTGCAGAATTGGCTAAAATTGGAAATTAAGCCCAGCCCTACCCAGCCCTTCAGATCTGTGAGGATCAGCTGGAAAGCAAGGGGGTTTATTTGCTGCCAGAGTGCTACACTCCCAACACAACACCATGTATCTTGCCAATATAGGAGCTAAGATATTTGCAGTCGAACACCATGTCAAGAACCCTTTAAAGAAAACAGTTTAGTTGTCCATAACCATATACAATATTGATATGGAACAGCAGGAAAGCAGGTATACAGAAACGTTGTTAAATAAAACCTTAAATAGTAGTTATAAAATGTAAGACAATGAAATAAACCCCAAAATCCACTGTGACCTTCACCAGGAAGCTGAACACCAGAAAGAAGACTGCTAGAGGATGATTTCTCTTCAACTCGAAAGCCAACTTGACGTTCAAGATGCTCTCGAATTCCGTGCATGTTGGGCTCTTGCTTCTCTTTGCGTTCCCTGGCACATTCAATAGCTCGCAAAATTTTATTTAAGCGATCACTTGATATTCCACGAACACCCTAAGGAAACAAATTGTATTGCAAACTCTCTTTTAGACTCGAGATATCACAAAGCTTGTAGAAAAATCACAAAAGTTGGTAACATTGCTCACAAGTGTAGCCATATCCTCTATAGCTGTAATTTTATGGCCATCCTCTCAGGTTAATGGTTAAGGAATTACACTTATTTATAACATGGAAATTTAGCTCTGGATTTTATAGGTTGGGAACTGTAGTACAGGAGTGAAAGAGAATAGAAAATGAGTGGGACAAAGATTACCCTTCTTTTAAATAATTCAATATCATCTTACTGCTTTAATTCCCAAGGATTCCAGTTTCTCCTCCAGGGCTTGCTCCAAAACAACTCGCAATTCTTTAGTTAAAGAAGGATCAGATTTCAGGGCATTTATTAAATAGTGGTTACTTCTACCTGGTTTACTATCACTTTTCTCAGTTTCTGAAATAAGAAGGAAAAATGCTTTTAAGAGATATTTTAAAAATCCACAGTACATGAGACAATTAAAAACTGCACTGAAGCCTTCATTCTTGAGAAACAGCATAGACATACATGTGCACTTTTTATCTACAAGGAATTGTGTAATTTTCAATATATTGGGATAGCTTACAAAAGCCAGCTCACTTGGAATCTGTACCTCAGCAGGTTGTACTCACCATCACAAGTATCTTTTATTGTTCTTCATACAGAATCACTGTAAAGATACATTGCTGAATATCTAGCAACAAAGACCTTTACTTTTAGCATTGTACTTACAAACTTCTGATAAAGAAAGACTATCTTCTGATACTTAAGTTTTCTAAAAGTGGTATTTCAAAGAAAAGCTGAATTCTAGCAGGAATCAGAACAAGAATACTACAAACTTTTTCTCAAGAAAAGCTTCAAGCAACTTAATGTTCTCTGATAAAAACCATCTACTGAAATTAAATCTTTGCAAAACTGTAACACTTTCAAAAGTCTTGGTAAAGACAAAACCTTACTCTGGAGCAGACTGTTTCACTGAACATACGTGATAGATAATGGTCATCTTCAAAAATCTTTTAAGGACAAAGTTCAGCGTCGTGTTTTCTTCTATGCAAGTCTATGACATCATACATACTTAAAATCAGACAAAGACGTTCCTATCTCTTTCCCTGGCTTTAAGAGTCAATAATGACTCTTATGTCAATAAAGAACTCTTAGGCAAGAAATAAAGAATCATCTAGACAGATTCTTCCATCTAAAAGGAAGACTGACATTTAAGTTAGGCCAAAGGATTATAGGGTCATACAGGGGAATAAAGAACCAAAACACACCCATTTGGAACCTGTCTATAAAGTGTCTCTGGCAAGACAAAATTTTACTGAATGCCACTTAAGTAAATGAAACAATAACCTGTGGAACCATGATGGCTGCTTCTGTCTGGCAGTGGTCAGCAAAGCTGGCAAAGGGCATAAAACAGCCCAGGAAAGCACACTGTAAACCACACTCCCAACTGCCCTGAAATAACAGGTAAATCTTGGGCAGGAGTTTGTCTCTTCCCAGTATGCCTTACAGGGCAGCAGAGTCATCTGCCAGCCAACAGACAAGGACAAGAATGAATAATTCCATATTGTGACTTTCAAATATTTTATTTTGAAACAAATGTGCCACTTTTCCTATTTGTAAGCAATGACAGCTTATTAGAAAGCAGTTCCATTTACTTTTCATTTTTCTTTAAGGGAAAGACAAGCACCCTAAAGAGGAGACAAAAAAGCCTCAAGATGCACAAACGACATATTAGGCAGTTTTGAGGAACTGGCTTCCCATGGGGTCTTGGAAAGAACTGTAGGTAATGAAAACTGAAAGAGAGCCCAGCTGCCATACTATTACATCTGTGTTGAAGAGGATGTAATCAGGCTGAAATCTCATCTGGTTTTGGGAACTCTGTTGACAACTTAGTCCCTGACAGAGATGGGATTAAACTGATTTGTCTGGAGAACTGAGTCCTAGAAGAGGCAAGCAATTGGTCTTGAGGAAACGCAGGGCTATCTGACCATCCACAGGCAGGACCAGATGGCATTATGCAGTACAAAATCCTTCCAGAAAGCCATACATGAGGCATTTTAAAGTAGAAGGCTCCCACGAGCCTTCTGAAAATCCTGTCTCTTTCCCATGTTAATCCTTACAATAAAATAGATACATTTAAACTCATTTTAAAATTCCTAATTGCTACATACTAATAAGGGTAACAAGACTATCCAGCATTATCCTAATTAATGACAATATTAATTCTTGCTAATTAACTCAAGCCAAATCCTCTTTGCCAGAGCAATTATTTAAAGAACTGTTTTCTTATTCATCCCTAAATACTAGATTTAACAACTTTTGAGACAAGGGACCTTACGTCTGGTCCACTGTCTCAGCTCCTACATAATCCTAGAAAATGATGTTCTGAGTCAAGAATTTTCACACTCTCCCTTACAAATGACTGTCATCAAAACCAAAAAAATCTTGGTCTATCTTTTCAGACTGCATTCTTTCTTTTTCTCTTCTGTGCTTCAGGCCATGCCTTTAGGCACAGTAGAAGAAACAAAGACAATCCATCAAGAGAGAAGATGGCAAGCAAGAGAAATAGCAGAAGGAACGGCAAAAATGCAAGCAGTCTTTATTTCAGATTGTTCAGAGTCACTGGATTTTCCCTGGGGAAACCTCCCAACACACAGATGTATTCAAACAACAATTTTGTTTTCAAAACAGCATCATTTCTTTGAAATTTAAACTCACTGGCTGTAAGGTTCAAGACTGATTTTGACTTTCACACACAGAAGAGATTTTTATGTTATTCAGCTATCTGGTGTTTCACCTAAGGTACTATTAGCTGCCTTCAGGAGAGGAATGCCATGCAGGATGAACCAGTGCTTTCTGTTCTGTCATTGTAAATGTGGCCTTCTCCAAGTTCTCCTCAGATGAGGCACAACAGCTGCCAGTGCTGGGCTACGTAACTTTATTCTGAATTGCACAACCCTGGCTGGAGCTGTGGCTGCTTATGGGTAGGTGCAACTCAGATTACTTGTAAAAGTATCTGTGATGCATTTATGAAAGCTGGCAGCTCCAGCCTCCACCACCAACTTCCTTTTGCCTGAACTCTTTATCCTCTTCTGCAGAGTTTATAAAGGAAGGGAGCACATATTGCAATAGTGTCAGCACCAAAAATTCCCTAGTGAGTGGCTTCTCCCCATCAAACATTTTTGCTCTGCTTAGTTCAAGTGCTTTTAGACATATGGAATGTAACTGCTTTAAAGAAATTAACCAGATTTTCATAAAAACATTGAACTTGGGTAAGGAAATCATAGTATTTACAAGCAATAGCAAACAGGAGACTGACACAAACAGTGTTGCCACCTAAATCACACAAATACACTGAAAGACAATGAAAAATACCGTAGGTATCAAATAATATTTTTTGTTTTCAAGAAACACATGCCAGTATATTTTGAGTTGAATCAATCATTACCTTTTTCCTCTTCTGAAAGCTCCTCTATGGGCTCCAGCATATGCACCAAGGGTGCCTGCTCTAATAATGAGGAAGAACAGGAACACCAGACAAAAAGGACAGAAAAAGGTCAAGGTCCAGAGAGGGAAAGTCAGGAAAAAAACCACCACACTGATGTCAACTTTTGTGATTGCTGACAACCTGCTTAACCATCACAAACCCACTGCAACATGACTCTTCACTGCCTTGGGGGTACATTTTGTAGAGGAGACCCTAATACGATAGTCACTTCAGGAGTGATTCTGTTGACCAAACACAGGTGTATGGTGTCATCCCAGATACATCAGAGCTTTAAGCCATAAGTGCAAGGTTGATGATACCTCACACAACTTCTAGAATGGCACCGGGTAGGCCAGGTAGGGTATTTTTAGACATCTGCAATGACAGGGCTACTCAGGATTATATAAATCAATACTGTTGTTCATTCCTCATAAGAAGCGATTTTTAAAGATTTATTTTTAATTACCATTTGTGTGCAAGTTTATACTAAAAGTTTAAAAAAAACAAGCGACATGGACAAAGTAAACCTCAAAAATAGATGGAAAAATATATTAGCTCACTAATCCAGAGAATTACTAAGTACTGAGTCCATATGAGCAAGACAGAGATTTTATATATATATATATATATATATATATGAATGATAATTCCCGATAAAACCAATTTAAAAAATCTTTAATCACTTCAGTTGAGTAAGATTCAGTACTATCATGTGTTTTAAAGAATTCTTGAAATGTCTCTGCTGAAAACAGCTTCCTAAACACACTGAATTTATCATTCTGTAGGCTGTCAGGCACTATTTGCTTCACAAAAATGAAGCAAGAGTACAGTTTATTTACAACTTTATAAACTTCAGATGTAAGACATGCTTGAAAATGATTATATGTAGACCAACAAATATTCAGGTTTTTAAAATGTTAATATTCACCTTCTACAAGTTAATTGATATCAATGAAAACTATAGCTTGAGTGTCTTCTAGGGTTTACAGTAAAAACGGATATGCAAACTGTACTTTCAGCATTCAACTACAGGCATTATAAGACAAAACAATTTATTGGTCAGTATTTTGGGCCTACATGTATTTGCCCTATCCTTCACAAAAAACCTCCTGCACTATAAATGGTTGTTACGCTCTATGGGTAGAAGGGGAGGAAGTGATGCTGCAGTGAAGATGTTCTTTGGCACACCTTGTACACCAGGTATAAACACGGATGCACTGTGACAGGTAATCACAGTTAAACAAACATTTGGAGTTAAGTGACACTGCCAAATCTCCAACATTCCTCAAGTAAAGAGGATTAAATCTGGTGGCATAAATGCTTGGGTGTGGGAGCTGATCTCTCCATGCTTTCCATGCCTGTGGTGATATTCAGCGTCTCACCTGCTTTTCCAAGCCAGTTACCAGACTTATGATTCGCTCCCACAGAACTTGCACTAAATAAAATTCTAAAAAAATTGCTTCTTATACCATCACAAGTTGTTAACAAGATGCAAATATCAAGATATCTTAGGAAAACATTGAAAAGCAAAACTCTGAGAGACAAATGGCCCTCTTCTAAGGCTGTAAAATTTATCAGTGGCCAGAGCATTCCTGGGAACTGGAACATGATCCTCCACATTGCTGCTCCTGGCACACTGCTGCCCTTCATCAACTAAGATTCTCCAAAACGGTATTCAGACACAGTTTGGAATCATTCCCAAAAGCCTGAAATGCGTCTGTTTAGAAGGACAGAGCCTGAAGCACAGGTGAAATGTTCTGGGAAGATTTAATTTAGCTGCATGGGCACTGAGGCCTCTGAGTTTCTTGGCTGGACTTACCGGCCAGTAAGGCAGTTGCTGTGTAGTTGGATTTAATCTATGCTTGTTTTACCCGTACTTTACTCAAATGCTCTCTGCTTAAAGGGGCTGACTCATCTCTGCACAAGCCCTTGCCAAGTAACTTAATGTAACAGGAAAAGCCCAGTCTCCAGAACTCAGACCTGAAAACAGTCTGCTGATCTGGCATAAAGGCACATGCTTCTCTTCCTCACTGTACCAGAAACAGAGGAAATGAAAAATCAGTAATTACTAAGAACAGTTGCAAGAGCAGACCCAAAATGCTTTATTGTTACATGCAATACTACTAATCACTGCATGGTAACAGAGGAGATCAAATGCTAAGGCAGGAGGGAGTTCAACACCTGAAAACACCAACTTCTCTGACATAAGCAGGCCTTTTCTTTCTCTTCACTGTACACATATTCTAAGAGATATCTATTAAATATCACATTGGAATCACACATAAGAAAAACCACTACTCTGGTTGATAGATGGGTGTGGAGATGACCCCCCTTAAGGAGTCCTCTCCTTATATTTACCAGAGATTGCTTCTTCTGGCCGTCTGATCAGCCATATTAATTCTAGCCATCATTAAGGCCAGCAGTGGTGTGTCTATCATCACACATCTTCCAGAGTATCTCTTCTCCCAGCTAGTATGTGTAGAGACACAGATAAGATGTATCGAAAATACAGGTTACCTGAATTTCTGAGTGGATAATTATACTACTGAAAAATTATGAGCCCAGCATACTGAAAAATTATGTGCCCAGCATACTTTAAGAAATAATTAAATACTGGTTTTAAAGAGTATTTGAAGACAACTTCTATGCAGGTGGAATAGGAAAATATATTTAACAATAATGAAGCATTCAGGCCGTGTATGTTTCATGCATATCATATATTATTTGTCTGTTCTTATAGACTAGTTAAAAAAACCCCCAATATTCTGACAGTACTATTGGAAAAGCAGTCTTCTGGCCAAAATTTAAAGAAGAAATCCCATCTATTTATGTTGAAATACAAAATGCTAAAGAACTTTTAGCCTGAACAGAAGCATTAAAATTATCTATGGTGTAGTGTCACCTACAGTAAGCACTTTGCACTTGCAATGTAACAACCTAGGAAAAAATGTAAAATTTGTTTTTTTAATCTACTGCATTTCTTGAAGGTGTAAGGAATGTAAGCCATTGCTACACTCTTTATATACTCCTTTAATTTCTACTCAAATTACACATACAAAGAGCTGCCAGTCTTAATCTGTGATACCTGCAATTTAGACCACTGTTTTTGAATTAATGCACTTCATATATTTTTTCTCCTAACTGATCAATAGAAAGCCACATACTGCACATAAACGGCAGAAATATTAATTTTAAACCAATATTCCTAAGTATGATCTTTTTGACACTTACCTGAGGCCTCTAAGTTAGGAGCCTGGTCACCTCAGACTCCTTCTACAGTCATCGAAGAGACACAGGCAACTTCAAAGAGCATTCAGATCTTAGTTCAGCTGAACCAAACTCTGAAGGTGCCCCTTTTCTCTGTTTACTGTCTAGGAAGAATAAGTACTTCAAATAAATTTTCCTCAGATACTTCAGCTATGTCTCTAGTGATAGCTGGGCCTTGGTCCACACCATGTTTGTAGACTGAGACACAGGTTTTAATGGACAATCTAATTGGTAGCTTTCCTTTTTAACTACTGTCTTCAATTCCACCTAATATTATTGACCTAACAGATTAAATATTGAACTAGTATCAACATTTCAAGAGTAATACAGGAGCCAAAACCTAATTTTGAAATATTACTTAAAAAACTAAATCATAATTAATCTGTTACCTTTTTGTGAGACTGAAGTAATCTTTGAAAGTAAGACCTAAGTTATATCTGCACAAAACCCTACAGGTAGATCAGAAATGGACAGAAGAATGGTCTGCCAGGATGGCAGTCAAGGAGCTCTACTAGCTCTCACAAGAAGTCAGGAATATTAACAAAAAAACACCAGACTAACGTAGCTATTCTCCTGCTTTACACCTAAGATAACTCACATTTGCAACTTGGGTATCTTTTCATAACACAGATTTAAGATGTGCAGAACGAATACTAGAATGCAAAAGCTTCTGAGCAGCTTTAAAAAGTGTACTCAAGTTCACATTAGAGAGCCTTTTCTAGAATTAATTTTAAAAAAAAAGAATGAAGATATTTTATACGCAGGTAATTATATGCCGATCTGTGCTAAATAAATTTGTCTACAGAAGTTACCAG
Source organism: Cnemophilus loriae (assembly GCA_013397755.1). Taxonomy (NCBI): domain Eukaryota; kingdom Metazoa; phylum Chordata; class Aves; order Passeriformes; family Corvidae; genus Cnemophilus; species Cnemophilus loriae. Next base: position 1,776,614 of record VZTF01017494.1, on the reverse strand, counting down.
GAAGTGCTTTCATTTTCATAAAGGCATGAGATGCAGCCATGATGTCTTAATTCAGTAAGTCAATCCCTTGAGGAGTCCTGAAAACTTCGGGAAAGACACCATAACTTCTGCTAACCTCCAGAAAACTAGGTAAGGCAAGTTTAAAAAAAAAAATCCAGAAGGGAAGAAAGGGGACAGACAGAGAGACCTGCAGAGATAAATAAAATCATAATCAGCAAAGGAATCTGACGGGAACACCTTTGAGGTTTCATAATAAACTGATGGTGAATCTTTTGTGTATCATCAATGGCAGGAACACCCTTTCCTATCTTGAGAAGTTTCACAAGATGTCACAAACTTCATATTTGAAGCAGCAAGAAATCATGAAAGATCTGAACGAGCTGATTTAAATTGTCAGAGTACAGAAAGTACTAATGTTGACAGGACTGTTTCTGTCCTCCGTACAAATGAAAGCAAATGCACCAAGTAACTGAGGCTTGACAAGCTTGGTAAGTCCTTAGCAGCAATAATCTTCATAAAAGTTATATCTTAAATTCAGGGCAATAGCTAAGCTACATGCTGTGAGACTTCTTAGCCAGAACCAGCCCTACTGTTTTCGTGTAATGAGGCTGGCTTAAATGAAAAAGAATTAATTGCTTAAAATGCTATTACTAATTCTCTATGCTTCATATATTATTGCTTTTGTCTCCACAATATCCATCCACACAGTTTAATTTAGAAAGCTACAAGCAATGAACTACTAAAACTTGCATAGTCTAGAAAGAAATCGCTGTATTATTCAAATAGTTACCATAGAATAATTAACAATAATATAATCAGTTTTCCTTTATAAATAATTCTTGTCATAAAAAATTGTTTAAAATGAGCAGTACATGAGTTTTTCATTCCTCATCAAGTTATCAAAAGCTTGTTGTATACTGCCTGTTCTCCACAGATGCATTTTCAGAACTTGTTGTATTTGTTGAAAAACAAAAATGATCTACATTTTTCACAGACAGATTCCATTTAGTCTCCCTATGACAGGTTTAAAAACTAAGAGAAATAATTAGAAAAACTCATTATTTCATTATAATTCAAATTAATAAACTGTTTTTAAACATTTTGCTTGTTTGTTTTTCATTACTTTCCGCTTACAATGAAAATAAAGAATTAATTGATGGCAGAATATTGATATGGTAACAATACTCTCCAATAATTTGCTTACTGATTAAAAAAACAAAACTATTTTCACAAAGTACAAAACAATGTTAATATAGCTCCTTTCCCCCCACCCCCGTTCTAAACGATACCACAATGCCACAAGCTAAAATACCTAAATAATGACCTAAATGTAACCATAGATATACTCTGGAAGAACTAGGACAGGATAAATGTCTATTTTGATTATTTCTTCTGTATTTTTACTCCTTGCCATTTGAAGTTTCATGGAAAATACAGTATTTAAAGACTTCTAAATAAATATCTCCACATGTTTCCCTATACAAATTCCAGTAGATGCATGTACCTATCCAATATATGCATATATCAGATAAGCATATTTTCCATTAGAAAACGTAATTTTTTTCCTCAATAAATTTCATCTAAGTGCTTCAATAATATACATATTCTAGGAAATATTCTCAAATTATTTTTATTTGTTTTTCGTTTATTCTTCTCAGTAGTGTGTCCTTATAATTACTTCACAGAAATTCTCAACTCTGACATACAGCAAAGCAATTAAAATTATGTTCTTTCAATAGAACTACTCTTAGAACTATGCTTTGACAAGCAACATATCTGAGACGGGAGAGTGTTGGATTTGAAAGTACTGGATCTGGACCTATCAAAAAAACTTACCGTGTGTAGTTAGTGATGGATTTGGTTTAGGTTCTTGAAGACGCTCTACAGGAGTGTTCACTAAAATAACATAATAGTAACAAAAAAATGGAATTGTATTACAGTAAACAGTAACAGACATATGTAGATTCTTAAATGTAGCAATATTTAATCATATTTATAAATTAGTTAATTTTTGACATTAATGGGGAAAAAATAAATAAAACATTTGCAAAGTAAAAACTGTTCCTTCACAACACAAAAGTACATCTCTCTGTATGCTTAACATTTTTAACACTTCTAGAATCAGGAAAAGAAACTACTAACTACATCATCACTAAACTAGAATGTGATCATTTCTTTCATCATGGGTGCATGCTGTCTTTGTGTCACAGGGAAGAAGTCTTGGCCCAAAGTTCCTTAGTAAAGAGCAGCATGACTGGGGCTTGTATTCCCCAGAGAGGATCTGCAGCATCCACACTTGACATCAATGACTGCAAACCCTCATACATCTATAGATCATGCACAAAGTGTTGCCTTGGAGTGAATTGGCACTTCAATCCTACATTCCTCAGATCAGCTTGGGTCCAGGAGCAAATTTGCCTGTGTGCCATGGACATTTACTTGCCTGTGCTTCAGTGTGAATGAATATGACCAACTACAGTTGAAAAGCCACACGGCCATGCTCTTACTGCGCCCTCCTCAAACTAAACCTACTCCCTGCTGTTTGACTCAGTTCAAGGCCAGTGCGTTGTTACTACAGCAAAATGGTTTCCAAACTGGGATCAAAATTAATTCATCTGTCATCACCTTTTGCAATAAACTTACTTCAAGTCACTGCAACTGCAGCATTAACTATATGGGTGTTTGTGGTGCAGGACAACATCCTAAAACACTATTATCAGGTTTAGCTATTTGTAATAGACTTCAGATGTTGAAGCATTGCACAGACAAAAATATCAGAGTTCTTAACATTCTTTGAACATCTGTGTCTTAACTGACAAGTTAATCAGTTTTGTCTATGCTTTTAGTATTTTCCCTTTTGTGAGTTCTGCAGCCTAAGGACAGTCAAGCATGAAAAAAAATTGATTAAAATTACACTTCATAGAGCAAATCTGGAAGTTTTTTACATAATACAAAATAGAGTTGTTCTATTTCACATCTCTTCACTACTCAAGCAATCAATTTTGTACATTGGAAGTCTTCACAGCTACAAAACATGAACTTTGTAAATCATGGCATGGAAACAGGTAGGTATCCTGTGAAAAACAAATACATTTAGAATACTGATTTTATTTTGGCATTTTGTTGGTCAACTTGATGTCTATATTTGTTTCAGCCAGGCTGCAGAAATCAGAAACTAAGTCTGTTTTTTCTTACAGTTTGTGCTCACCATCATATGTTTTAACACTTGGAGCTGGTTTTGCAGACAATTCTTTTATCTAAAGGAAAAACACAGGTACATGAATAGATAATGGATCTGGATAGATATAAATGTAAAGGATCAATATCTAGAACGAAGATTTAGCATAAAATACCTAGTTCAGTAATATTCCATAACAGAAATTATTGGTTATGATTCAGGGAGAAAAACAGTACTTCTGTGCCCAATGTATATTTTGTTCATGCTTAATGAATGCTTCTGTGTTGTCTTAATGTGAACTCATGCTTTGCACATCCTGTTATTGCAAGTTATAAAGTGAAATGAGAGTAGACTTACGGACCACTTCAGCACTTAAGAGTTTCAATACTTTCTTCCCCAGCAATTCATGTTCCATTTTGCAATCCTAGCTTCCACTCCGGGGAAACACTGGAGTGTTTAATTACACATTGATTTTAAATGCATGAACAGTTCTCCTTTCTGCTTTACAGGTTTGTCTATTTGACACCCCAGGACAAGCACTGAACTGACAGAGTAAAGGAAACATGCTGACTGTAATGTGATCTAAAGAAAACAGGAAACTTGTGAATCCTATATAATTAAAACAATGTTTTGCACTCCAATTCCTCAAAGAGAAGAAGAACACAATTCATTCAAACACACAGCCAGTGTCAGCTGCAGCTGGCATGAGATATTGGACCCTGATCCTCTTTTATTTATCAGTTTGGTTATAGCCAGTAGTGCCCCTATTCATTGTCCATTAAGTTTGGATTCTGCAAAAGTGTTAGCTATTTCTCAAGCCTTACTATTTTCCAGACATTGAGAATGTAGATCTGCACAACTGTATTTCACAAACACCAAACCTGGACGCCTCTGAACCTATTACACATCTGTGGTCATATTGTTCTCTTTCCAAAGGTCACTTTATCAAAGGAAATTCATCTATGATTAAGTCATCCATTTCTCCAGCTATCAAATTTGTTAAGGTGGAGATGTAAAAGGTATTATTTGCCTTTCCATTCTTTAAGCATTCAAGTATAGGTTTAACATTAATCTCAAGCAAAGGGTGTAAAATCAGATGTTGATTTACGAAGAATGCACCATGTAATACAGGAATAGGCTGCATAATCATGCCATAGTCTAAACTCCAGACTACCCAGATCTTCCTGCACCAATCACCTCAAAAAATCTATAATTATGTTTCAACAAAACCTTATTTTAGGTAAAAACTATTCATTTCCAAACATAGAATCATAGACTATCTCAGGCTGGATGGGACCTACAAGGATCAAGTCCAACTCCCTGCTCCTTGCAGGACTACCTAAAACTTAAACTTAAGAGCATCGTCCAGACACTCTGAGAACTCTGATAGGCTTAGTGCTGTGATCACTTCCCTGGGGAGCCTGTTCCAGTGCCCAATCACCCTCAGGGTGAAAAATCCTTTCCTAATATCCAATCTGAACCTCCCCTGCTTCATTCCATTTCCTCGTGTCCTATCACTGATCACCAGAGAGATCAGCACCTCCTCCTCCACTGTTCTCCTGGAGGCTGTGATGAGATCACCTCTCAGCCCTCTCTTCTCCAAGCTGAACAAGCCAAGTAACAACAGCTGCGCCTCCTAAGTTGTCCTCAAGACCTTTGCCTTGTTTGCCTCCTCTGGATGCACTGAAATTGTCTGGTGCCTTTCTTATACTGAGGCACCCAAAACCGCACACAGGACTGGAGGTGAGGCTGCACCAGCACAGAGCAGAGTGGGACAATCACACCCCTCAACCAGCTGGCGATGCTGTGCCTGATGCACCCCAGGACACTCTCAGGTTGGCTCTCCTGGCTGCCAGGGCACTGCTGACTCATGTTCAACTTGACATCACCTCAAACCCCCAGATCTCTCGCTGTAGGACTTCTCTCCAGCCCCTTGTTCCCCAGTTTGTGGTTATAACCAGGGTTACACCATCCCAGGTGGAGAATCTGGCACTTGGTCTTGTTGCATTTCACATGGTAATATTTTAAATAATTATTCTCACAGTAATGAATGTTATACTTTTTTTTTAGTGTGAGAAGTAATGTATTTTCAGATTTCAAACACTAGATCTCGTTACGATTATTTTTTGGCAGATTAAAACCCTTTCACAATCAGAAATTTTCGGTTTATTAAGCCTTTCTCTCTAAAATGTGTTTTAATCCCTGGTTTACATTCCTGTGTCTCTTTTCCAGATCTATTCTTATTTATCAACATAATTTTCAAAGTGTAACCAAAACACTCCAGCGATACTATTACAAACTGTGAATATTAAATACGCAATCAGAGATATATCAAAGACCAAATGCTAGTATAGTGTTTCTCTGTGTCCTATGCTTTCTGAAACATAGAGTGTTTCACAAAACAGACCTGCTTCTTCTGACTAATAACCAGATCATTCTGCTCCTGAAGCCTCCGTTCCAATTCTTCTATCCTCCTGTTGTAAAAGATGTTATTTTTGTTCAGGTCTTCTCTCGCTGATGTTTTAAGTGTCTCCATCTGTGACAGTAGCTAGAAAGCAATCAGAAGAAAAGTATTAATACTATACCAAATATTTTAATGCTACAAAGTTTAAAGAAGCAGGTGTCATGCTTAGATACTTTTAATATTTTTTTCAGCAAAAACTTGATGTCTTCTGTGATTTCACTGGGACTTGTATGTATTATAAAACAGTTGTCTGGATAACTTTTTAATTACACAAGAAAGACTACCTAAATCTCAATATAAAGAAAAAGACATAAAAACACATTGCTGACATTGCCTAAAAGTAAGATTGCAGGAAAAAGTGTATAAATCTGTAAAAATGTTTTCATTATAAATAGTGTCAAATGATGATACTTTAAGGAGGTGATATGTGAATTTGTATAATAAACCTAGTATATTAAGTCTGAATGTGGAAGAAAGGGAACATTATTTAGGTGCACCATCCCAAAAATAATACTTACATTACTCCTCCCTTATTCTATTCTTGCACTGTATGTGGGTGTATCATTAACTACATCTCCTTTTTGGGGTCTGTTCCATGGTTCCTCCCCAGTGTTTTCTTGCCAGAGGAGGAGAAGCATTGGTCAGACCACTAGGATCTGCTCAGTTCTTACATGGTCACGCAGATGAAAGGAAAATGAAAGGAAAAGAAGCAAGAGAAACAAAGCAGTAAAGAGATTAAAAAGGAATGCAGAGGTAAAAAAAAAAAAAAAATCTGAGGAATAAAGCTTTGTATAGTAAAATATGTAAACTGACGCAAAATAAAATGCCATGGTGTTTTCTCCTGGAAAAGCTGAACAGATTCTGCATTAGAAAGCTACAACAGAAAAAGCAATAGAGAAGTGATAGAAAGGAGAAAAAAAAGACTGAGACATATGCCATAGGTCCATGGTAGCAGCAGGTACAGAGTGGATGAAAGCTACATGTTGGCAAGGTGTATCTCAACTATTCAGCCTATCCACAGGTAGGCTGAAAATACTAACATACAAAATACTGTATAATACAGTGCTCACAGAATCAGCTGTAAGCTCTTCATAAGACAGATACAGTTTCAGTTTTCTGTCAGATTCTGAAATGATAAATGCAGTTCAACCCTGGCCTTAACTGAGACGCCAAGATCTTGCCTTAACTGAAATGCCAAGATCCTACCATAACAGAAACACAGAGATGATAAATACAGCTAAGAGGACACACTCTTATAAACTCTTGATATCTGGCAGATGTACTAGAGCACATCAAGAACTACTGTAAGGGTAATAAAATAAGAAAAATGTCTCCTTTAGGTGTAAGTGGTTTGCTGTGCCACTTACCAGGGACTTTTCTGTCTCATGGTCATGACGGAGGGCTTGCATTAAAGACATCCACTTTTTTTCCTGCAGAGAGGAAATCCATGTTAATTCTTGTTAACAACACATTTAGTTTGATATATGCAGCTTTGTTTCTTGTTAATAACACATGACCATTTAGTTCGATATATGCAGCTTTGTTTTTCTAAATAAAGCATAAATACCAAAAAGATGACAGATTATATGAAATTTGAGTAACCCAGTATTTAATGCCTAGAACAGTTATCAGCATGATTTATACATCTGAGTGTGGCTTTCTTACCAATCACTCTAGAAACTGTATTTGCTCTTTGATTTGTATGTGCAGTCACTGTGAGTGAGAAATACACATGCATTTTGATATATTTCTATGTATTAACAAAAAGAATAGTAAGATCAAGGGGTTTTCCCTCTAAATAATGTAATTTTGAGCACTCATTAACAATGTATTTTGCATAATAATGGCAAAAGCCCAATATTAACATATGACTTTTAGAGTGAAGCCAATTTTCTTTGATGAAATAAAAAACCCCATAAAGCAAAACTAAGTTTTGCACATCTTTGAGCAGAAGTGACCAAATTTCTGTATAACACCAGCAGTAAACAAAGACCTTCACATCCTAAAAACCATGAAAAAACCAAAAGGCACAGGTTGGAAAATCCTGTCAGAAAGTTTCCTAATTTTCTTTTTCATTTTGGGAAATGGAATATTCCAATTTTTCAGTAAGTGAAATGCCTCACAGAGGCATTAATAAATGTTTCATTAGAGCCTTCTGGAATTGAATGGCCACTACACTTGGCAAAGATAGATATATTTAATCATAGAGAATAAGAGACTATCTACAAATAAATAACAATTACTTCATTTATAAAGGATAAAGAAAATAAATCCTTGTTTGCCATTATATGGATAGTATTAAATAGTATTAAATCTTTAAAACCAGCTATTTTTGGCATTGAGAAGAATGAAAATTTTACTTATGGATTTCATATCCTACTCAGAGATGAACAAAAATAAAAACAACGCAAATAATCTGTCAAAAGCAATACATTAAGTTACAGTGTTACCTGTTTGTCCAGAAGTCTAACCACATTTGGATGATCCTGAGGACGCTGAGATCTCTCATCTGTAAATTCATGGCTGTCTTTCAATGTTCCTAAATTGGATTTTTGTTGCATATTGGACTTTTGTAATTCTAACAGTTGCTAATAGGAGAGAGGAGGAATACAAAATTTTCTTTAAACACAGTTATGCTGAGATTGCATCAGATACTTCTTCCATTTCTCTTGAGTTCAGCATTTATCAGATTTCATGTAATTAATAATATCTACATCTAACATAAATATAACTTGTAAAAGTACACAGGACGTAGCAGCTACAAAAAATATGCTGCTCTGGTAATGCCATGCAGATTTGTTTTCTGACCCAGCCACACTTTTATGATTCTCTTGCTAGTAAGCATTTCCAAAGCACATATTGAAAACACACGAATTCTTTCAGGTCTATAATGCAGAGGTTAGTGTCCTCCATGCCACTTATGAGAATATTAACATAAGGATACCTAACATGCAGCAACCACAGCAATATCTGCTACCCTACAAACAGGCATTCAGAGGCTGAGGAGTAAAGAAAAACTGACATAGTTGCTGAAGGGATCATTCATCTGTACAAAAAAATCTTTTAAATAAAAAAAAAAACAAACCTCAACCTGAAATTATGTTAATAAAATACCTGTACAGAAAGATACAATTATGGCTACCATCCAATTATTATTTTTAGAGTTCTGTAGGAAGACCTTTACAATGTCTATATTACATTTCAAATATGTCAAGTTCACTGCCATCTATTGTAAGGGATCCGTGCTTTAAAATGTTAGAAAATTTAAATCGCTTACATTTTCTAAGGTTGAATTTCTTGAATATAACTCCTTAAGCTCCTTCATAAACATATCTTTCACTTTTTCTATTTGATCAGCTAACTTCTCTCTTTCCTCATCTTTCCATCTATGAAATGATTGTAGAATCTCTTCTTCTTTTGATTTTTGCTGCTCACATTCCTGAAATTTTTAAAAAAACATTTGTTATTTTTCCTCACATTCAATACAAATTCAAGCTCCCAAACTGCATGTGGAATGCAGTCACTTTCAACATTTGGGAAATATTGTGACATCAAAAAACATAAAAACCACCAGATTTTTTAAGAATCCTAGGGTAGAAAACATTCTGCTAGCAAAACAAGTATGCTTCAAAAAAGTTTTGGCAGTTCATTATTTTTCACTGAAAAACACACAAATGACTTTACTTGGTCATATCAAAGATCCACTTAGTTCAGCACCCTGTTTCTCACAAAGGCCTCAAAGTGTATAAGTAAGAAAGGCTAATATTGGGGCAAGCAAACATGCATGTTCTTCTTCATAGTCTCCAAGCTGCCAACTGTTTTCAGCTCAGAGAACAGCCCAGGACACACATATCTTTCAGGAAACACCTACATCTTTCCATCACAGCATTCACTCTGAATTTTTTCTCTGACTGTAACATGCAATCGTTGTACAACTAGGAAGTATGGGATCATCTGTATCCTTTCACCTGAAAGGAGCAGTATGTACCAATAGTAGGAAGCATGGCAGTTTATATACAAATTCCCTCCAGTAGTAGTTATCTTAAAAAAAACCCCAATATGGGAAAGATCTTCTGCTCTTTCAATCAAAAGACAGTAACATTATGACATCTGAATTGACAGTGGATGTCAGTCATGGCAGACAAACTGTATCCAGTCACACTTCACATTTCTATCTTCCCTGACATGCCAGAAAAACAGAAGTTTTGAAAGCTTCTTGTGTAACACTGCAGACTGTAGCTTCAGGACATTTCAGGTAGTCCCTCTTGCAGCTAGGAGTCTCAGCTAAGACAAGTGACTTCAAAAGAGGCCCCTAAGGCACCAAAAAATCTACATTGCACTGTTTTGAATACTCCAAGTTCCATCTCATAAACAAAACAATGCTTCAGGGGCAAGAAAAATATGTTCTAGATGTACTTCTCAAAAGCTAGGCACAGAATGAATGAGCAGAATACCTTCCACAGGCCTACACAGGGCCAAGGCCCATTATTCTGACAGTGCCTGCACTCCTAAGTGAAAATCCACCAGCTTTTGATTTGGTCATTCAGTACTTTTGAAAATGGAAGCTGAACAGTTCCAAGAAAGGGGGAACAAGAGGACCGAACAAAGAGAAGTCTGAAGCTGAGTTCAGGGAAAGAAACACCCCATGTTTTACAGAAGATCAGAGTTTCCTCTGAAAACAAGGAAGAAAATCATCATCCATCATAGACTACCAGGTTGGAACGGATTATCCTCCAGGATAATCTGGTCCAGCCTTTCTTGGCAACAGCAAAAACTAGACAAGGTAGCCCAGGACCTTGTCCAGCTGAATCTTGAAAGTGTTCAACACTGGGAAACCAAGTACTTCTCTGGGTTGAGTGAACATAGTTCAAAGTTCTAATTCTTTTGAGGTGTTCACATTACTTAGTACGTATTACCTTAGACAACCTGGCCAAATTAGCCTGTTGTTCAAACTCTAACTGGGACTTGGTGAGCTGCAACTGCTCCTTCAGTTTTTCAATCTCATCCTGCAATTTTTCTATCTTTTCTTTCTTCTTCTGTTCTGTTTGAAAGAAACACAGATTTTAAAAAGGTTTGTTGCAATTTCTGGAACCATGATACTCACTGCAAATAAATTTCTACTGTTCCAGTAACATCTTCACGAAGTGTGACTTTCTTAGACCATTTCCCCTCCCACTACCATGATTCCCCATAGATGCTTTTAAATACATATATTCTCTGGACTGCTAACTTATCCTCAAATACTTGTACTACTGACATGTGAAATAGTTTATTAAATATTTACATGAAAAAGTATTCTATAATCTAATTTCAAAGGAATCTAAGCAACACAGGTGCATAGAAGGGATGTATGAAGGACAAAGTGAATCTCAGTTATTCAATTCTTTTAGGTTAAATTTATTCTAAATAACTTTTGTAAGGAGTCCACTTGGAATACGACTAATTATTTATGTGAAAAGAATTGGGGGAATATCAAACAAAAAAAATGTTAAAATATGCAAAAATCACAACAATCTTCAGTTGTGAAACATTTCATCAGTTTACCAAGGATTTACTTGCTCATCATCTGGGAATCTGAGCACAATGCAGAATATTATTTCAGAAATAACTGCCTGGGATATTTCCCCTATAGAGCCATATCAATGGCTTTCAATAATACTTTTATACAACAATTACTGTTTCTGCAGCATCTTCCACTATCATTTTTATCAAGTGTAACGTGCACAAGAGCTTCTTTCTTCTTCCAATATATTCACACTTCCTCAGGTGCTTATTCAGACCCCTTTCACTCTTGCTGCTGTTTCATTCGCCTGACAAGCTACAGTTCAGACCTCATTAGATTCTTCCCACTTTTTCTCCCCCCATATGCCCCTTTTATCCTAACTTGTTTCTAATCACTGTTGCTTGTCAATACTTGTTGGTCTTTAGCAATAAATCATAAGCATGCAGCCTAGCACGAAGGAGAGAATTTAGATATGAATGAAAGAAACTTTGAGAACATTCTTTTTCAAACTAAACACCTCTTAGTGAAGAGAGAAAAAGTATGCAAGTTAGTGGTAAAGCAACCTTGAATATCATAGATAGATGGAGTCAGACTGTTCTTAACAGTTTCTCTTTCTCGCTACATTTTACAGTCAGTTTAGTTCAGGAGAGCCTGGTCCTATTCAAACTGATTTCAGGTGGGGTGGATTCTTTCTGTATTAATAATTCATATATATTTACAAAATTTATTTTCCTTAGTGCAACTTGTTCATTTTACCCACGCCTTCATAACATACAAACCTAAAGAGAAATTGTGCTCTGAACTGTGCTCCTGGCTAGAGTATTCAACAGAAATGGTAGTTTGAAAAGATGCTGCAAATATGGCACATAGATTTTTGTTAACTATTCTCCAGAAACTGAAACATATGTTGCCCAATACATTGTATCAGCCAGTGGCACTTGCATTCACACAAACTGGTATCTGCCACCTAAAAATGAAAAGTAAAAATTTTTCTTCAAAGTTACACAAAATCATGGACTGCACATCCTCACTATATTTACACTTTCCTAAACTACCTCTTTCAATTTTTTTGATAACATTAAAGTACATACCGATCTCAGACTCTCCTGGATGACGCCTTTGAATGTGACTTTGTAAAAAAGAATAGGTCATAAAAGCCTTTTCACAAAATGGACACTACAGAAAAAAACCAAAAAAACGAAACAGTTAAAAACAGATTAGTACCATCTTTTAGGTAAATATAGTGGTTAAGGCTTTTAACAGGTTATTACATTTTGTTCATATGTCAGAAGAAGGTAACTTTAACAAATTCCATCTCACAAGAATAAAGACAAAAATTCCCATGGTATCTGATTTCTGTAAAGTCATTAGTATATTAATGCTATCTAAAGTTTCACATTGATGGTCATGAGCAAGAATCTGATAGTGCTAGGCCCTGTACAAACTGAACAAAAAAGACTCTGGCCAAGCAAGTTCAAACTCAGATACAAACCACAGAAAAGGATTCATATTTGTAGGTTGAGAGCTATAAGGAAAAGGCATGACAACCCTCTTCAGCTAACTACACAGACTCCAGCCAACTAGCAGCTCAGGAGTTCTTAAGATTCATGTAACACCACAAAGAAGAGCACCATACAGCTGGAAAAGAACAGTAAAGATGAGTTTGAGTATATGAGTTGTAAGATGGCAATACTCAAAGGATATGTAAAATACTCAGACCTCTCAAAAGAGAGAAAGTGACAGTACACAATTTTGTAAAAAAAGGTACATAGCTACATTAGAGTGCTACCTAGAATCCTCCTGAAGCACAAAGTTGTTTCAATTACTCGTTCTATAATTTACTTATTAGTTTTGAATTTAAATTTTAAGTCAAATTTGGATCTCACCCTTTTTAAAATATTATTATTGTTCACCTTCGAAGTACATTCTACTAATGTTCAGAATATATTAAAAATACATGGGTAGTACAAGGACTGAAGCTACATCTACAAACTCTGTAATGTACTTTAAGACTATGCATGAGGGCCCCTCATCACTTTAGGGTCATTCATGACCTCTATCTCATACTTTTTTTCAAGTAAATACATTTTAACAAACCATAGACACTCAAAAAAGTCATTTTTCCTTATCAGTGTGTTATGACTGTAAGAAACCAACTTAACAGGTTCAAGATCTTGTCACCATAATCAATGCCAGAAGGAGGATCTGAGGAACTACAAGCCTGTCAGCCTGTCCTCAGTGCCTGGCAATGTTCTGGAACAGATCATCTTCAGTGTGATCACATACAGGACAACCAAGGCATCAGATTCAGCCAGCATGGGTTTAGGAAAGGCAGGTCCTGCCTGACTAACCTGTTGCTTTTATGACCAGGTGACCTGCCTAGTGAGTGAGGGAAAGGCTGTGGATATTGTCTTCAACACCATCTACCACAGCATTCTCCTTGAAAAGCTGGCAGCCTGTGGCTTGGACAGGTACACTCTTCTCTAGGTTAAGAACTGTCTAGATGGAGGGGCACAGAGATTGGGGTGGTGTTGCATCCAGTCGGCATCTGGTCACTAGACATGTCTCCAGGGATCAGTGTTGGGGACAGCCCAGTTTATCGATGTTTATCGATGATTTGGATGAGGGGATTGAGTGCAATTGAACAGGAATGTTGATCTGATGGACGGTAGGACGGCTCTGCAGAGGGATCTGGATAGGATGGATTGATGGACAGAGGCCAAGTTTATGAGGTACAGCAAGACCAAGCACCAGGTCCTTCACTTGAGCCACAACAACCCCGTGCAGCATTACAGGCTTGGGGTAGTGTCTATAAAGCTGCTCAGTGGAAAAGGACCAGGGCGTGTTGGTCAACAGCTGCTGAACATGAGCCAGTGTGTGCCCAGGTGGCCAAAAAGGCCAGTGGCATCCTGGCTTTTATCAGCCATACTGTGGCCAGCAGAACCAGGGCAGTGATTGTCCCTCTACAGTTAGCCTTTGAGGCCACACCTCAAATCTTGTGTCCAGTTTGGGCCACTCACTACAAGAAGGACATCGAGGTGCTGGAACGAGTCCAGAGAAGGGCAACAGAACTGGTGAAGGAGGGTAAGACCTACGAGGAGCAGCTGAGGGGGCTGGGGGAGTTTAGCCTGCAGAAAAGGTGGCTCAGGGGAAACCTTATCACTCTTTACAATTGCCTGAAAGGAGGGTGTAGTAATACAGAGGTTGGCCTCTTCTCCCAGGCAACAAATGACAGGACAAGAGGATTTAGCCTCAAGCTGTGCCAGGGAAGGTTCAGGTTGGACATGAGAAGGAATTTCTTCATGAAAAGGGTGATTGAACATTGGAATGGACTGCCAAGGGAGGTGGTGGAGTCACTACCCCTGGTGTTCAAAAAATGAGTGAACACTGCACTTAGTGCCAAGGTCTAGTTGACAAGATGTTGAATAGTCAAAGGTTGGACTTGATGATCTCAGAGGTCTTTTCAAACAAAATGATTTCGTGATTATGACTGCCACTGGTAGTTGGGTATCCTATATAACACACCTTTCAGCAAACACTAATTTGTGAATAATTAAGTCAAATTTTGTTGAACAAATGCAAGACTTAATATAAAACCAAAATAAAGTGACATGGTATGGCAGCAAAGCATTACTGCCAACCAAGAGGGAGCTTACAGTGTAACAGATTGCACATGATTTACGGAATTAAATTGGCTGTGAAATAATGTTATCCATTCAAGCACAAACTTCATGTCAGTTTGACTTGCTGGTAGTGGAAGAAAGCTCTTACTGCAAGAGACAGGGTTAACACAGGGAGTATTTAGGTTTTGAATTATGCAAGACTTCTCTTGCCACTGCTTTTCACAGTGTTAACCACAACATGCACTTTATGCCTACATTGTATATGAGAATGTAAGATTTCTGACTGAAGTATCAAAAAAGTGAAACATATTATTTAAAATTAAATTTGTATTACTCACCTGAAGGTACTGACCAACACGTCTTAAATTTATGACTTGCAGGTATCAGTACCATTTTATAGTAGCATTTCATGGTTAAACTTATATTGGTGGTGGATTAAAGGCATCACATCCGAATTCCAAAACATTTACATTAGCTGTAAAGTCCACCTCCACTAAAAAAGGCAAGTAACAGGCTTATTTGCAAAACATCCAAGACTTTGAGGGGATGGAATCTGAACTACCCTCTCAGGAACACCAGTAAAGCCCTTATTATCTGGCATCGCAGATCAGAGATCATGACACAGATAAATATCACACAACTATTGTTTACTGATTACGCTGCTACCCTGCGTTTACAAACACTAGGAAGAGTTTAATTTATCTCTGGGATTCACACTCAGAATCCTGAAAACACTGTAGAACTTCAGGTATTGTTCAACACCATTTCCTGAACTCATCTTTCTCATGTGAACTTTCGTAACTTCTAGAGAAAAGAAATTACTAACAGAGAAGAAAGGGGGGAGATCAGAAGTTTACTTATATGAAATCAAATTACAAATGGGAAATAGATTTCCATCTCCGTTTTACTGTTACTTCCATCAAACAGATTAGCAATGAGACAAGTTCACTACCATGTTTTTAAGCTTCCACACAGTTGCACACTACAGATATTTCCGGAAAACTTGATCATATTTGGCAATCACAGTATGACAATTATTTAAGTTTACACATAAAATGACACATGCAATCAGTTTTCTTTTGCAACACAGGACAGACAAACTGCTTTGTAAGTTGCATAAAGGTTTTTTAAAATAATACCATATCAGCAGCTTGTCCTTGAGACTAACACTTGAATGCATGAACCTTGCCTTATGTGTAGTTCTACTCTTGGGGCATAAGGTACCTTTTCCCTTACAGAAACACATGAGCCAACTTAGCTGATGTCTTAAATATTGAACTTTGCCTGTAACTTTAAACACAGAGAACTAGCCTGAAATCATGTCAAGTCTGTGTCCACTGTACTCTTTAAACTTCAGATTACATTTGAAGCTGAAATCTGCATTCCTGAAACCTGCTGGAAAATGCTGAAGCTGAAAAATACTTAAATCAAACCACCACACCGTTACACTGAGACAAAAAAACCCTCCAAATAAAAACAGTGCCATGACACTGTCAGTCAAAACTGCTATGTACTAAGGATCTTAAGGAAGACCCTTCAGGAACAGATTGTTGTGGAATCAGAGCTGAGCTAACTCACTGAAGCTCTTACCATCTTGCCTGAGTCACCTCTGAGTCACATACACAAGCAGAAACTTTGTGCCTGGAGAACATCAGTGCAGGACAGTGACTTCTCGCAGACAGTACATTACTGCTCAGCATCAGTTCTGATGTATTTGCCCTGTGTGTTTTCTGACCATGCAGTTGACAGACAAGGAAAGACAGCAGCACAAAGCAGTAACACGTTTATCACAGCTTTTGATGTGTGTGTATCTGACATTTCAGATGCATCTAAAGCGAATCCAAGAGTAAAGAGCACATGTTAGTAAAAAGAGGATTTGTTAAAGATGATGTAGCATTCTCCTAAGAGTCTCTGAAAGACAGACAGAAAACAAGTCCCAGCAATGCATTTCCTTTTGCAAGGTCACTAGTCCTTGCAGTTCCAGCCTTTCACCCAGCAAGTGACTGCACCCCAGCAGAGTGGGGCTGCTCTGCAGCCCATCCCAGCAGGCTCAGAGTTGACAAAGTGTGGGTTACTGGGCCACCAGGCCCTCTCCTCTCACCTGGTGGTAGTTGGCTCGTGCCTCCAGCATCATCTGCTGGGTGCTGATCATCTTCTTCCTCCGCCGGCATTCCTCCTTGAGCCCCTGGATCTCCTGCAAGCGCTGGGCCACCTCCTTGCCCATCTGGTCGCGCTGGGCTTGCGTCTCTCGCAGGGCCTCCTCCAAGCTGCCGAGCTGGGCGCTGAGGTACTCCTGGGAGTGCAGCAGGTACTCGGTGGAGAGCTGCGCCAGGCGCAGCAGCTTCAGCAGCAGCGGGTCTGCGGGGCCCTGGCAGTGCGGGCAGCACTCCCGCTCGGCGCTGCAGAAGGTGACATGCTCCAGGTGCGCCTGCAGGGCCGCCACGTCCCCCTCCCGCGACACCCGCTCCACGTCCACG
>VZTF01017494.1:1743603-1755525 GCA_013397755.1 Cnemophilus loriae | reverse complement strand
CTACCCACCGAGATGGATGGGGGGTTTGGAGGGTTGAAGGATCCCATCTGCCCGCCGAGATGGACGGGGTTTGGGGGTTGCAGGAGCCCTCCTGCCAACTAAGCTGGATGGGGGGCGTGAAGAGCTACAGGATCCCATCTGCCTGCCGAGTTGGAACGGGGTGTGGAGATCTGCAGCATCCTGCCTGCCTGCTGAGCTGGAGTGGGGTTTGGGGGGGCTTCAGAGGCCCGCCTGCCTGCCGAGCTGGAGGGAAACCTGAGGGACTGAGAGCGTAGTGCTAATTCCAACGGGAGAAGTTGTGGATCTTTCATGAGAGTTTCCTGGTGTGTGCAGGAAAACACCATGTTCCAGTACAAGGATAAGGCCGGAAGTATGCTTTCCTGCAGGTATCTTAAACGAAGTAATGTCAGGTGAAGTTGTTACTTTCAATGAAAATATGTATTGTATCATGCAGGTGGAATCGTTCCAACAGCTACAGATTACATCAGATTCTTCTGATTTTATTCCTCTTCCCTGTAAGAGTTTTGAATTGTGTTTTTCCATGATAAATGCTGTGCAGCCTTTGTGGCCACAAGGAAAACGTCAAACTGTTTGTATTTCATATAAATTATGCTGGCAAATTCAGTGAGGGAGGTAATCATTAGACATTTACAACACCTAATCTTCATTTAGGAATTCCATTTGGCCAGGAACACACCATTGTGTTTTCCAAAGTACACAGACTTACTGAGGCACCAACTTACCTTACTGAACCATGAAATTCTGTTGCACCAGTGTAGATGCAGGCACATATGCTGTGAACACCAGCTTTAAGCAAAGAGGTAATCATTCAGTTGCTTCTGTTTTTGATGCTCCAAGGGTACCTCAGCATGCTCCAGCATACATACGTATGTTGTTTCTCTGTACATCTTCACGCTGCTGCACCCTCACGTGCCTCAGCTGGTAGCTGAGGTGTTCAATCCAGAGGATCAGGCTAGTCTGAAGGAAAACCTTAACACGTATCAAATGTGGACATCCAGTCCTCGGTACTAGTGACTTTTGCTTCTGCAGGTCTGCGTCTGTTGGGCTACTAAAGCAGGCATTGCCAGAGGAAGACGCTTTATGAAGGCTTTAGTGTGGTAAACCTTAATTAAGAGAGGACTTTGAAAGCCAGCAGTGTGACAGTCACAGCCTCTGTGGGTCAGGCCTAGAGGCAAATATGCAATACAAGTTGATGAGCACTTTATGTGAATGGTTGGAACACTCAGAGAGCAAATTGCACAAGTGCAGTCCCTTCAGTGCCCAAGAACTTTTATAGCCCATGCCCTTAGAATGCCCTAATGGCAATACCACAGCCTGTTCAGCATGCCTTCTAAGGATCTCTCTTGCTATGAAAGTGGTTTTTATATCAAAGTAAATGCTACCTAGGTGAGAAAATGCTGGAAATGGTCTTCAGTTGATGAGGGGAGTCGTAAAGTAGTGCAGAAATGTGGATTTTGGTTGCTTATCTGTTTAATACAAAATACACAAGCAGGCCTTGGATGAGAGCTATAACCAAGATTTCTGTGCTGTAAGGGGAGGGCTCTTACCCTGTCATTCTTTCACTCTTAATTTTTTCCAGAGCTTGATTAATCTTTAATTACTAGCTGTAAGTGGTACAGCCTCACTTGGCAAGGGTGGGTATTCTTTAACCCACAGTAGTGCCGAGTTCTACCCTTATATACCTTAGTGCCAAAAGTATTCTCCTAAAACAGGTGTGGATTTACTGGGAGAGGACCAAGAGCATTTGGCTCATAGAGGGTACCCACAACTGGAGAACGCAAAAATGAGAGTGTTCTGATTGTGGGGTGAAATACAATGACATCTTGGCAATGGCTATTTGGGAAATGTCCTGGGTAGCAAGAGTGTCTTTGTGCGTCAGGTGCCCATTGGATTGTCAGGACAGAACCAGCATCTACCACCCATCCCACCATCCAGCCAGGAGCTGGGGGCACTGGAACAAGCCCCAGCCCAAGGCATTGGGCACCTCCTGCGGACAGGGCTGTGGGTAACTGGAGACAACCCTTCTGCAGTGTTGCTGAGAGGCTGACATGGGGGCCTGGGCCCTGGGCACTGGAGGAGGCGGGCAGGGGCAGCCAGGCCTGGCAGTGCCCTCAGAGCACTGATGCAGTGCGTTAAGTGAAAAAGTTATTGGTGTATTTTGTGGTATGGAGGAGGACTACCCATGTGCTACAAGATGTTTTAATTTGAGAGGACAGTGGAAAAACTGTCTTGGGAACTGAGAAATAGACTTTTCAGTAATCTCTGTCCTACAGTGCTCTCAGAGTGACGCATACAAGTAATCATTAACGCTGGTAGAAAGTTGACTTTACCAGAATAGTGCAAGTATAATAATGAGTCCAGCCAGATTCTTAATTTATTTAATCTTTTCCTTCCTGCCAGTTTCCACCATGGCACGTTTTTCAATTTTCAAGTGAGCGGCTGTGTGGTGCTTAGTTGCTGGCTGAGGTCAAACCACGACAAATACCTATAATACTTCCATTTGTTCAAACTTTCCATCACTTAGCTTACCTGAGGAAATAATTTATGTATTTTTTATCACAGGAAAACAAAGCATTTAAAAGAAAGGTAGAATGAACCACTCTCCTGACCCTTTTGTGTCACCTCCTTCATTCCAACAAATGCCACCAGCCACAATTAAGCAGTTTGAATAGACACTGCTCCATGTAGTTTAAAAAATTTTATTTTCAAGTTTGGGTGCTTCAGATTATTTTCAAATTAAATCTTTTTTATCTTCAAATAAAACAGTTTCTCTTAAAAGTTTCTCTTCTTGTAACAAGTCTAGCTGGATTTTACTGAGATGGCCAGTTCATTTATCTTCCTTTCTTCCAAACTTGGAGGGAATTCAACTTAACTATAGAGAAATGTCTGCAAAGACTCTTGAAACCATTGATACAATTGCAGCAATAGAAAGGTCACACAACCAAGCACTTGGATTTTAACACTTAGCTCTAGGTGAATTTTTAATGGCATACGTTAGATATTTGTTCTTTTTCTAACAACTACATTGCACTTTTTAACTGACTGGGCAATAACAGTTTTTATGGGCAAGAAATAAACTGTATGAGAAAGGAAAACCAACCACCATCTCTCAGAACCTCAGTGACAAAGCACATAAGGCCAATGTTTACCCCACCTTTACCCACCTCTCACCGCCTTTCCCCCCCCCACCCCCAATATTGTCAATTCTGATACTCAAAATTTAAAGGTAAACTTTGGGACTGGGTGTCCTCTCAGGACTTTCCAAAGTCCTGCATTCAGCAAAACTCTTTCTTCTGAAAACAAGGAAATGAGGAGTTAATCAACACAGCAGCCACTCTGCAGGATCTACACAAGCTTTTTGTTGTCTTCCTTAGGTTGTACTTGTCTGCAGATTGCTATGCTGGGTGGCAAGAAGGATTATCTGGAGCAAACTTGTGAGTTTGAGCAGAGGAAATGTGTAGACATAGATGATCTCTGCTTGGTCTCTGGATATCTAGTTCTAAGAGAGATGCAAGACGCCCCATTTCCTCGGGCTATCATTGATGCCTCAGCAAGGTGAATTCTGCTGTCTTTTGAACTGTTAGCAGCTAAAGGGTAAATGAAGTCTTTTGATCCTCCAGTTGGGTGTGTAAAAGAGGATGCAAGATGGCATCACAGGCCAATGGCTTACATGAGTTGTAAAACTCTGCATGAGGGGTGTTCTGTTGCCAGTGGCTTGAATGAATGATGTCTTGAGAGGTGGAAACATCCACTTAGGAAGGAAGAGTATGGAGGTGTCTGCTAGAGCAGGCAGAGGTAAGGCTGCACACATACACACTCTAAATTCTGGTTAAAGTTCTTGGAAGTGCAAGCTTTGCTTGTTAGGTGTTTTGGCAGACATAAAATAAGAACAAACACCTTCAGTGATGGTACAGTACTTTGTCAATGGTATTTTTCACAGTTTGTAAAATCAGAGACATACAAGAGAAACAAAACAGCTTGCAGGTATCACAGAGGTTTGAAACTTGGAGCTGAGCTGAGAAAAATATATGTAATTAATGATAGGTAAACCAAAACCAATTTCTGGGAAATCAAAACTAGTTATGCAAATAGACTGAATTTCAGAAATTGCTTCAAGAAACAGGAAGAGTTCATAATGCTAATATTTTTCATATATTTTCAAAACAAAATTCTTTATTTCAGAAAAATAACAATATCTCAATGTTTGAAGCAAAGTTTTTTGACTTTCAGAGTAGCATTTTAATTGAAAAATGTTCTATGCCCTAAAAATAAAATACATGTTTTAATAGGGCCATGTTTTCATAATAAATATTTTGCTCCCTTGCCCTAGACAAGACCAGACACTCACATTCCCTTTCAAGTTCAATGACAAAAGATCAGCTTTTCCAAGTGCAAGTTTAGAGCATGTAAATTAAGTTCTTGTGCTGCACTGTAGGTTGTAGGAGCCTTTCTGTTTCCATTTACTGCAAAGGAGCCCAGAAGAAGGAATTTCCCCACAGTCCTCTCCTGTGAACACTAATCCAAATGTGAAATTCCCAAAAGATGTGGCTACTAAACAAGAATCCCAATCCCATGTTAAGGAGATGTACACTATCGTTTCACTTAGCTCCATCACAGCTAAGTTTCTGACAGGGATGTACACAGGTGAGAATAAAAACAAGGTACAAGGACTGAGAGACCTCTTACAAGAAGAAGTCCTGAGAATACTATCTCTATGTTATAATCCTCTCTCATCTCCTCCTTTATTTTCATACTAGACTGTGCATGCAACACAACAGTCTGCTATATTGCTTCTTTTCCTGGATCAGGAAACTTTTGTTAAGATGGTTTTGGAATCGAGATTGTTAATGAAATTGTATCTATCAATTGTATCACCAAGCATACCAGGGTCCTCCACAGACATAACTATCTCCACCAAATGTCACCTTATTCAGTTCACTGTCTCTGAAGCAATAAGTAGCTTCAAGAGTCATTCCTTGCTAATTGCCGCCCTCTGATGTTACCATATACTACCAGCAGCAACTCCGGAAAAATTCCTTGGTTTTCGGTCTTCCGAGCAGTTGAACATTAGTGTAGTCTTTGTCACCCACCCTTTCATGCCAGACTCAAGACTTCTGAAGGAACTTGTTTCTAAAACCAGCCTAATTTTTATGAATCCCTTTGAAATTTTATTTTTATTTCAGCATTTTTATATTTCAGCTAGATTGCTCTGCTATTTTTCAAATTCCAAAATACAGAATCATAGAATATCCTAAGTTGGAAGGGTCCCACAAGGATTGTTGAAGTCCAATTCCTGGCTCTACGCAGGACAACATGGTGTGACAGTAGGGTCACACCATGTGCCTGAGAGCATTGTCCAAATGCTTCCCCAATTCACACAGACTTGGTGATGTGATCACTTCCCTGGGGAGCCTGTTCCAGTGCCCAACCACCCCTTGGGTAAAGAACCTTTTCCTGATATCCAGTCTAAACCTCCTCTGACACAGTGTCATACCATGCCCTTGGGTCCTGGTCACCACATTGACATTTGTTCCTTTGAGTCTTTCTCCTCTTCTGCTTCCGAATTTGCACGAGGGATCGTGTGTAGTGGGTTGACCTTTGCTGGACACCGGGCACCCACCAAAGCCTCTCTATCCCTCCCCTTCACAAGTGGACAAGGCAGAGAACATACAACAAAGGGTTCATGGGTTGAAACAAGGAATGGGAGAGATCACTCACCAAGTACTGCCACAGGCAAAATAGACCCGAATTTGGGATATTAATTGAATTTATTCCTAACAAAATCAGAGTAGGATAATGAGAAGTAAAATAAATCTTAAAAACATCTTTCCCCCATCCCTCCATCCTTCCCATGCTCTCCCTCCTCCCCCCAGTGGTTCAGGGAGACTGGGAATGGGGGTCATGGTCAGTTCACCACACACTCTTTCTGCTGCTGCTCAGGGAGAGGAGTTGCTCCCCTGCTCTGGCGTGGGGTTGCTCCCACAGGAGACAGTTCTCCATGAACTTTTCCAGTGTGAGTCTATCCCATGGGCAACAGTCTTCCCTAAACTGCTGCAATGTGGGCCACTCTTTGGCAGGGTGCAGTGGTACAGGAACATCCTGCTCCATTGTGGGTCCCCCACAGGCTCCCAAGTTCCACCAGCAAACCTGCTCCAGTGTGGGCTCCTCTCTCCACGGGTCTGCAGGTCCCTGCCAGGATCCTGCTCCAGCACAGGCCTCCCACGGGGTCACAGCCTCCTGTCAGACACCCATCTGCTCTGGTGTGGGTCTCTTCCATGGGCTGCAGGTGGATCTCTGTATCCCCATAGACCTCCATGAGCTGCAAGGACACAGCTGCCTCACCATGGTCTGCACCACAGACTGCAGGGGAATCTCAGCTCTGGCACCTGGAGCACCTCCTGCCTCTCCTTCTGCACTGACCTTGGTGTCTGCAGAGTTGTTCTGCTCACATGTTCTCACTCTGCTATTCTCTGGCCCCAATTACAACTGCACAATAACTTTTTGCCCCCTTTTTAATATGTTATCCCAGAGGTGCTACCACCATTCCTGACTGGCCCAGCCTTGGCCAGCAGAGTGTCTGTCCTGGAGCCAGCTGGCATTGGCTCTGCTGGACATGGGGAAAGCTGCTGGCAGCTTCCCACAGAAGCCACTCCTGTAGTCCCCCCCGCTACCAAAACCTGACCACACAAACGCAATACAATATGGTAAAGAACTTTTTCTTCCATGTTTACACGTAATATCTAAATATCTTTCATGGTTTATGGTCTCTTTCAAGAGTAACTGTGTAATTCTGTGTTCCTGGCGGCACTTCTAGGAGAAAGTGACAGTGATAAATGCTTTTTCTTTGAGCAGATAATTTTGTAGTGGTGGCATTATACATTTTTCTTTACATTACTGTGTCAGCCTGAAATATTGACCTTGGCTCTGTATTTCGGGGCCAAGGTAAAGGACCAAGAGCTTGTCAACCATGTACTCAAAATAATACTTGATGATTTAATCATATGACTTTCATCTTCCTTTTAGGAATTTGATACTTGAACCTTTATGCTTGGTATTTCGGTATGAAATGCTGAGGTTTTTTCAGCTTGTTTGCTTCTAATCTTGTTTCTAAGGCTTCATTGAGTGTATCATCATCCTTGGCATTATATTCAGTTATCTTATGGCACTGAAGTTGTAAATTCCCCTTTCATATTCATTTTATCAGCCTTTGGTCTAATATTTTTTTCTTCAGGCAAATCAAAGGAATTAATTTACTGTAACAGAGATTGTCTGCTCAGTTCAGTTTTAGGCTTTAATATATTGTCTTATCCACAGTGTACAGAGTTACCAATTCTTTCTTACGCTGAAATCTTTAGAATGCTATCAAATATTAATTTCATATCTATAATTTCTTATATTATTTCAAGTTCTTATTTCTGAATGTCTTCTGCAGGTAAAATTTCTTGGTGATACCTTGGAAGCATCATGTTCCAAATGAAATGCTCAAGAGGAATAACCCATTTTTTTTCAGTCTGATCTTTCAAGAAAGCCTGTAAATTGTACCACTTAGGGTTAAAATGTAACATTACCATGCCTGCAGAATGAAAGAAGAAGTTTCTGTGGTTGTCAAATCAGAATTCAAGCCTTAAATTTTTTATTCTCTCAGCAGATTTCCCCTCAGAACATGATTGTTGGTTTTTTGGGGTTTTTTTTACATTTGTGGGGTATAACATAGAATATGTCCCTAATATGAATTGTTTATTCAAAACTGAAACAATTTGAAATAATTTGAAACAATGAACAATTGGGCACATACACGATTAGATTTTCTGTGGTACCTAAGAACAAAGTATTTTCAATACGGGAAAAAAAAAGAGAGATCCCTAAAAATATATGTTAGATTGCATGCTGTCTTACATGCTCTTTCCTTTCAATTTAAAAAAGAAGCCATGAACTGTCACCAATGCCTTCCATTACAAAGAGCACAGGGACTTGTGGCACTTTTACATCAAGCAGAGCATCGCCAGCGGGGCAGGAGAGGTGATTGTCCTGCTCTGCTCTGCGGTGGCGTGGCCTCACCTTGAATTTTGTGTGCAGTTTTGAATGCAACAATATAAGACATTAAGCTATGAGAGGGTTTCCAAAGGAAGGCCACGAGGATGAAGGGCCTAGAGGGGAAGCCGTGTGAGAAGCGGCTGAGGTCACTTGGTCTGTTCAGCCTGGAGAACAGGAGACTGAGAGGAGACCTCATTTCATTCTACACCTTCCTCATGAGGGGAAGGGGAGGTGCAGGCACTGATCTCCTCTCTGGTGACCAGTGACAGGACCCAAGGAGTGGCCTGAGGTTGTGTCAGGGGAGGTTTAGGTTGGATATCAGGAAAAGGTTCTTCCCCCAGAGGGTGGTTGGGCACTGGAACAGGCTCACCAGGGAAGGGGTCTCAGCACCAGCCTGACAGAGTTCAAGAAGCATTTGGACAATTCGCTCAGGCACATGGTGTGAGTCTTGGGGATGCTCTGTGCAGGGCCAGGAGTTGGACTCAATGATCCTTATGNGGGCGCCAGGCAGGGGCGGGCGCGCGCGGCGCGGCCAATCAGCGTCGCCCACGACCCTCCCCGGAGGAGCTGGAGCCGCCGCTCGGTTGGGCCGGGCCCGGAGCCGCCACTGTCGGGACGGGGGGNTCCCTTCTAACTCAGGAAATTCTGTGCTTCTGTGATAAAGCGAGACTATTTTCCAATCCGATTTTCATTCTCTGTAATTCTCTGAGCAAACTGTTAACTACTTCTGATTCTAGGGATGCCAAGATCAGCAAGGCACGAGTGGGCAGAGAGACAGGAGACGAAATGCAGACGCAGACACGCACACGCCCCGTGTGGCTTTCAGCGGGCGGCCCGGGGCGGGGCGCCGCCATCTCTGCTGAGGCTCCGTGCCGGCCGCGCCGCCATGNGGAGGAGGAGGAGGAGATGGTGTCCCCCGCTGCCTCCGCCGGGCGCCTGGGCTCCGCGCTGCCCTTCCTGCTCGTGCTCTTCGACTTGCAGTACCAGGGTGAGCCGGGCCGGGGTCCTTGTGGGGGTGCGCTGCGAGGGGGGCTGTGCCGCGGCCGTCCGCGGCCCGCTGGGGTTGGGCCCGCGGCCGTGGTGGGTGGTCGCCCTCCCTCCGTCCCTCCTGCCGCGCTCTCGTTCTGGGCTGCGCGGTGTCCGCCATGGCGGCAGGGCACACACGGCAGAACCCCCCGCCTCCCCCGACCCCCCGGTCTGGAGGGGGGGAATATTTCGGGAGAGGGTGCGAGGAGGGAGGTAGTACAGCGCTGCCACCTCATCACTCGGGGCTGTGGTGGAGGGTGCGTAACGAGGGCACCGCCGCTGCCGGTGACCTGTTGGGGTTTGTCGGAGTTGCTGGCGGTGGGGTCGGAGGTGGCTCGCTGTGTGTGCGCTTCGCGCTCCCCGGCCTGCTCACGGACGGGCTGAGGCTGCCCACAGCGACCGTGAGGCCTCAGGTGCCGTGATGTCCTCGGATGCAGCTGTGTGACAGCATTGGCCGTCCGGTGCTAGCCGTGGATTTCGCACTCCGGTGTGGATTTTGTGCAGTTCCGAAGTTCAAAGGCTTCTTCAGTGGCCCTTCTCAGCCGCTGGCGGTATTACTACCGCATTTAGAGATTTGCTGAGGCTTCTCATGGTTGCGTTGAATTTGTTCTGTTTTTGTTTTGTTGTTATGGTTTCTGTTGGTTTTTTGCCCTTTTTTTTTTTTTTTTCCACCTCTCACCATTAGTATTTGAAGTTCAGCTTATCTGCGCTCTGTGCAGCTTGTTTACTTTCATAGTGCATTGCCAGCAACACCTTTGTAGCCAGACTTTTATTCACAGGCTTCTGTTAGATTTCTAACTCTATTATAAGTGGTGGTTCCAGTCAGGGTTTCACCTGAGGGACATTCTTTACCCGCCAGTGACAGATGGAAGTGGAACCGAAGCTGTCAGTAGTCAGAAGAAGTCTATGGGCTTAAGGAGGATATGGGTTAACATTAAAAATTCAGTTGATACACTAAATTAAAGAAGAGTTCAGCTGGCCAGGTGGCAACAGGAACATACCGTGGCAAAGAGAGTCTGCACTAGACCACGTACTGTGGTGTCAAATTGCCTTTTTTTTTTAATATGCATTCTAGTAGCGTTAGAAGACAAATAATAACTTTTGCCAGAGTATACTGGGTTTTTTTCTGTCCCTGAGGTTGTGGCAGTGGTGCTCCTGCTGAGGATTCTTTATTTAGAGTTGCCAGCCCATTTCGAGTAGATGGTTTAATGGCTGTTTGGGCTTACCACATCTCCTAATCTGGGAGACATTTTCTTAACTTCAGTTAATAAAGATGTAGAGTACAGTAATAGAATGTGAAGTGGTAGTGCTGGGTCTTATTTACTGAGTTTACTAACCTCTTAGTTCATGAGTTAATTTTTTAGAATGTGTAGTTAGAGAATTTTTTGGGGGGGTATGTTAAGTATCTAGATTTTTTCTTTTGCCACGAGTATTACTGGTCTTTGAGCTCAGAGGTGTTCACAGTCACATTTAAATTTGTATCTTGATGTCTTGTTAATAGAAGTCTGTCTTGTGCCATCTGATTCACGAATCTGTGGAAGAGTCATTCTGTATCAACTTTGTATCTTACAGTTGGTGTCAATGAATGCTATTTATATCTGTCTGGTAAATACACTCAGTAAAAACGTTTTTGATTCCTCTTCTTCACCCCAATTTGTGATGAATTTGGCACAGATCCTTTCTTGGGAAGACTCATTCTTCATTGCTGTTTGTCCACACTGATCACAACAAAAAGAGGTGACTGAGGAGGAATAAAGAAGTGTTGTTCATCTTCCCCCTCTCCTTCCTCGTAGTAGAGGAAAGGAAATGTAATATGGGGAAGAATAAATGGGCTCTGAGTATACAGAGCTCGGTTAGTTACTGTCAGACCACAAGCATTAAGTGTTTCTTTTCCTCCCCCCGCCTTTTGTTTTTGCCCTAATTTTGGGAGATTTTTTGGTTTTTTTCTTGGCCCCAAATAGCAAAGGCTACTTGAGGGCGGGGCTTTTTTTATCTGCCAGTCTTTGCTGTATTTGCCAACTTCCTTTGCAAAAGGACGGAGTAAAAACCTGATGGGTGGAAGTTACACATGGCTCAACTGGATACTCTGAGGCTCCTTGTAAACCTCGGAAGTGTTGCTTCTGAAACTATCCTTGCTTGTCCACATCTTACTTAGTTCAGTGTAGTTCTTGACAATCATGTTTGCAAGTATACCTAAAGCAAAGACCAAACCTGTTTAAAAATAACAGCAAACTTAAGATTCAGGGTCATTCTGATAAAAAAAAATATTGGAAAAGCAGGATCTCCCACTTTCCTGACAAGATAAGGCAATCATTAAGCTCCTCTATGAGGGGAGAAAAAAGAAGGTTTAGATGAATGTAATTAAGATTAGTGACATGCATGCTGCTTCTTTGTCATTGAAACAACTGTTTTTGGTACACAGTAGGAACTAATTCTGTTTATTTTTGTAATCTTGTTACTCAGCTTGGGAACAAGATTTAGAAAAAAGTAGGTGGAAATTCTGCAGGGGGAAAACAGGAGCGCGTAGACAAATGTAACATCTTGAAACTGTTCTCAGGTTTCAGGGCTTTCCGGAGTTTTTTACAATGTGAATGGGACTGATTATACGAGGATATAGTTGAAGTCTGTAGACTTAGGTGCCTACATATTAGCACTAATTATTCCAATAAAACAAAAATCCTACCAGGAAATTAACATTTATTTGAAGTGAGTGTATTTAACTGGAAAAACAGGTTAGCTGCACCTGCTTATCTTCCCTGTACCTTCTGATTATTGTTCTTTGAGTTGTCAGGGCTAGTACCAATTATCTGGGAATAGTTTGGGTTTTTTGTGTGTGTTTGG
>VZTF01017494.1:1619680-1743503 GCA_013397755.1 Cnemophilus loriae | reverse complement strand
GGGTTTTTTTGGGTTTTTTTTTTTTTTTTGGGTGGTTTTTTTTTTTTTTTTTTTACTCTTAGACTTGCCCCGGTGCAAGGACTATAGGCTATGAATTTATCCAGAATATTTGACTTGATTTGACAGCTGGGGCTTATGTGTGTGGTTGTTTGAGGTGAATACTTAACTATCAGGCAGTCTTTAGAAATGATATTCAAATTAAAATACATAGAAGTTTTTAAAAATAAATTGTATGCTTGCATATCTCTTGTGTAAATTTAGTTTCTTGGCGGAGCATGCAGAGCTTCTTCAGCTGGGCCCTTGATATCCAGCTTACCAATGTGCTGGATTGGTGAGTTGGATACCAAGGGCCCAGCTGATTCCAGTCTGTTGGAAAGAGCTCTGTGGGGTGGGGTTTGGTGGGTTTTTTGCTGCAGCTGAACTTTAGTTCTTAGGTTCATTCCCAGACCAAAGCGTGTGTAGGCACCCAGACAGGTTGCAGAGAATTTGAGTCCTTGGACTCCTATGCTTATGTTATCAGTTTTCAGATGGCTACTGTGGGCTGCTTTGTTTAGAGCAATTGTTTGCCTACAGCCAGAAAATGAATAAGCAATAGATTTCTGTGAATAAACAGCCCAACCAGCAGGTCAGTGCAGAATGTTCCTGAGTAGTTATGGTAAATGTCACTTTTCATCATGGTTAGGCTGATGATACAGGCTGCTTCTGGAGATTCATGAATCAATTTATGATGTTCAGCACCTTGCAGAGCCGAGGTATAATATATGGTTTAATGTATGTCAAGTATAATTAGTCTCATTCTACAGGGAATCTGCAGTACTTCACAATTTGCTTCTTTATTTATCCATGTTGCTTCTGCTTTTATGACTTGTTTGCTATCAGTGGGCACCTTTCTCATTTCTTTTATTAATTGTCTTCATTATTTTCAAGGAAAAACACGGCTCTTCCACCTAAAGTATTATGTAACTGTAAAACTGTACTGAACACAATGTGTTTGAAAGACACCAAATTGTGTAGGTACATCTTACTGTGGAAAAATGTATTCTTGGAGCTGTCCTGATGTGACTGAATGTAAAACAAGGATGCTTGAGACTGTGCAAATTGGATGCCATATTTGGGCAGATGGAAAGTTCATCAAAAAGTAATTTACAGCCGAATTCTAGGATACCACTCCAAACTGACAAGTTTTAAAAGATTTCAGGTATTTGTGTGTGGGGAAACACAGGAGGGATGAAACTTAAGAGTTTTTTAGTTGGTGGTATTACGTCATGTTAAATACTTCAGTCTGTTTATGGTTTGATACCTGCTTTATTGCTAGCATGCTTCCAAAGCCAGGGAAATTTGTGGTGAGGTTTATTTCCAGTTCTGAGTTTTTTCATTGTGTTTCCAATGCTTGTTTTGTCATTTAAAAGGGCACTGGACTGCTGGATGATCGAAGCTTTGAGCTAGTGAAGCAAAATGGGCAAGGAAGAATGTCCTTTTCTGCTGCAAATTGGACATTCATATAAAATGGGAATACGCTTTTTACGTACCTAGAATTGACTTCAAAATGCATCATTTCGTAATGTCCTCAAATAATAATTGTTTATCATGTAGACAATTTTAACTCCATCTACTTAAATAAAAAATGTTCACTGGAAATTTGGGACTTCGTGAAGTAATTTCCATTGATTAAAAAAAATAGTTTTCTGTCATTGTTCTAAAACAAATAATTGAGTTGAAGCTCTTGAATCCAGCTTGCTGAATTATTATCAATCTTTTAGCAGATAGAACTTTCTCTAGTGGATACAGAGGGGATTTTGTTTATTTTAGTATACCCAGATCATGGATTTTCTTAAAATATTGAATTGAATTATGAGCAGTATAATGGAGTAGAAAAGAAAAATTAAGTGAAGATCCCAGGTGTTGAGCGCTCCTAGGTCTAAAATCATGATGATTTGGTGATAAGAAATTACTGTTTTTTCATCACAAATACATTGTTGCTTAACACCCTTCAGTGTGAGAAGTTTGGATATACTTTCTTTCAATCAGTTGTACTGTAACATTTTTATTTGGATTCTAAGAAACAACTTCAAAGTGCTGCATTTTTGTATTTAAAATTAATTCAAATGCCTGTCTGAATTAGCTCAGTGCAAAACCTGAGTGAAATAAGTTATAAATCATTGGGTTTTAATGTAATGTGCTTATTCAGTTTCAGTATATTATTATATTATTCAGGATTTATTAAGGATGCTTATTCAGGATTTCAGTATATTACCTTGCTTAAATTTAGGCATAGGATATCCTCTTAATAAATGAATTTTTCTCTAGTGTGAAAGTTTTTTAATGGTCATAAGCTGGTGGGTAGTTTGTAGTGAAGTTCTGCCCTGATCCGAAGACTGCAGAAAGCAGGACAAATGAAAAAGCTGTTGCTGAGTTGATGTATGTACAGCATGTACTTGAACTCGACTGCTCATTTCTTCTCAACAATAGTCTTTCCCTGTTGGTTGATGTGCAGCAATTTATTAGCTTTAAACTCAAACTGGCACTTCAAAGACTTACCACTTTAGTATGGTTTTTATGCTGCTGGTTAAAGGGAAAAGGAGTGAGAATTTTAATTGTTTGTCAAAACTTGCAATCCTGAAGAAGTTTGCCCTGGAAATTATGAAGATGAGACAAAAGTGCAGTAGATGAGAAGCCAATCTCTAAGTCGCCAAACAGTTCTCAGTTAAGTATTAAGTTACCATCAGGGTCATGAAATTTAACTTAGAGCCTTTGTGTATTTGCCACGTGTGTTATGAGTGCTTTTCCAGATTCTTCTGAACTTGGAAGTCAGAGTATGTTACTGAATGTGTAGATGTGTATTTGGTGCCTTGTCATGTTACTGAATGTGTAGATGTGTATCTGGTGCCTTGTCACATGGGGGTGCAAAGCAGTGTCTTGTGTGCTTCAACACATCCTAATTGGGACATGCTGTGAGGTTGTTAGGCTGCAGGGTGCTTTACAGAATCTGCCTATCCATTAGGTTGGAAAAGACCTCTGAGATTACCTAAAGTGCAGGAAGATGTGACTTCTGCCTCTATCAATAATGATTTGTTACGCGTTTTATATTATCGCTGTATGTGTTTGGTATAATCAAACTGGTCATTCGAAACCTTGATCTTTTTGTTTTTCTTTAAGGAGCTGAGTGTGGAATAAATGCAGAAGTAGAAAAACAACTTGAAATGGGAAAGAAATTATTGGCTGCTGGACAGCTGGCGGATGCTTTGTCTCACTTTCATGCGGCTATAGGTGCGTATCTCAGGGAGGTGACTCTTGGACTGAAATACCTTTGGGTGGGTTTTTCCCACTGTTTGCTTCATTAGATACCCTGCTTTCTTGCAAATTGCATTCCATGAGTCTCAGAAGTTGGGGTATCTTGATACAGCAGTTTGCACAGAAGCTAGCAGAGATGCAGTAGAATATTTATGCTTTGGTTTTGATAAAAGAAGACTGTTAAATTAACTACGTGATACATAAACACATAAGCCACTGTTGTTCTGGAAGCTAGCTGTATGAAAGGAATTATAATTGACTCTGATATTATTTGATGAGGTATTCCCTGTCTCTCTAATCCCATCAAGATCAGGTTTCATGTTTATGATGTTTTTCAAAGTATGTCTTTGAAAGGCTGACTTTATCCATGCTTTCTCCTGTCCAGTGCTGTAAAAAATTCAGTGTTTGAAATAGTTGCTCTCTTATTTTTTCTTAATTAAATCTTGAAGTGGGTGATAGCTCAGTGAAACTGATGCTGCAAGTTTGAGATACTGAATTGGTAGTGGGGAGCAAAATTGTCCCTCTCTTGTAGTCAGCTAGTGAGTTCATTCTCGTTTGGTGTTCTGCATTTTCAGCAAATTGAGAAGTTAAATGTTTGCTTTTAAGAATTTTAAAGCAACTTAGCTGATTAAAATCCTTTAATTGAAGCATAGAGACAGCACCAGTAAAGAGCAGTGTCTGTTAATACTACAGTTTCTTAATTGCATGATGTGGTTTTTTAAAGTTGTTGGACTTTGTTATAATGTGTACAAGTGCATTTTTTTTCTCTGTGAAAAGGATATTACTAAAATGTAACTGATGAGTCATACTATTGATACTTTTTTATTTATGCCTTGGTTTAATAGTGAGATGTAAATGAAACGTTGGTTATTTCTGAGTTATTAATGTTTTCTTTGCATTCTCCAAGACCAAGTTCCCTTATATAAAGGCAGTGGAGGAGGCAGCTTCCTTTTTTTTCTGTTATGGAAGCTCCTTGTTCCACCTAGATGCAGTCTGTTACTCCTTTTGTTTGTGTATTGCTGCCAAAGCATTTCTGTGGGATCTGTGCACAATTACTGCTACAGCCTGATTTTCTCCTTTGTTATTGGCTGGCAAACTTGAACCTGGGTTTGATGAGAAGACCAGTTCAGTGTGTGGCTGTACAGTTCCTGTGGGGAGGCAGCAGTGGTGTGAAGTGGGATGACAGTGAGGTTCCTGCATGGCTGAAACCCACTGGTTTGCCAGCTGTGCTCAAGCAGCTTGTAGAACTATGGTGTGACCACCTCAGATGTGACCTTTATGGGATTCTTAGTTGGATGCTGATTTTAGCCTGATTGCCTCATTTTCATCAGACTTCTTTGTATTTTGCCTTTTTGAAAAAATTCTAAGCATGATTTACCAACTGTGCCTTGTGAGGAGGTAAGAGTTCTTTCCTGGCTGTACTGCATCATTGTAGACTGAGGTAAACAGATCTTTCTGCCTTGCCTCAGCAAGTCTATTTTTGGTTTTTTTGCCTAAAAATTTTATCTAAAATAGAAGAAAGCTACTGTCCATATTATCTCTTTTCAGTTAAATTTTCAACTCTTTCTTCAATCCCAGCTTATGCTTTCTGTCTGGGTAAGTGTCAGTTGTTGCTCATTACTGTTACTGGAGTACTGAGGCAAAACTATCTGTCAGATAATCATCTGGTGCTGGAATGTGCTTCCTATGTTAGCTCTTTCCTACCTTTCATTCTTTGTGTATTAATAAAGTTCCTTATTTTCAGCTGTTGATTTGTACCTAGCCTACACATTTAGTACTCAATGCGTTGGTTTTTTGTTTTTTGTTTTTTTTTTTTTAAGGATAGTAACATTTGAATTTATTTGATGTTTATAATGCTGACATACAAGGAGGCATACAGCATGAGAGTTCCTATTAAATTTCAGCTCTGGAGATTAGCATTTTCAGAGCCAAGGCATTGTAGAGGAAGAGTGCAGATAGCTTTCTCAGTGAGAACTGAACTAGTGTTTTGGTAATGGAGGTGGCCAGCTATGAAACTTGGTTGCTGATCATAAGATTTTTGGTAGTGCTGTTTCTTCTGTTTATTTCAAAGTTCAACTTTAACCTCAAATGATGTGAGGAAGAAAAATACTACTTCTGTTCCTCAGATATGGATGGATGTTCTTGTCTGCAAATTCCGGATTGATTATTACGTTTTCAATAGCATAGTAAAAGGTCTCCTGTCTTCCAACACAGGGTTGTTTTGGTGGTTGAAGTTACTTTTCCTTGAGAGCCCGCAGTAACTGTCACCTGTTTCTGTGAAATACTGTGTAGAGAAGAATGTTAAGAAGATTATTCTTGTTTTCAGAGACTGATGTTTGCCTCTTGTAGAGGTGTATGTGTATATGCTAGCTTGGAGAGTGTTAAAATCGCTGGATCTTGGAATTTTGACCAGCAGACAACATGGAATTTTGGGCCCTGAAGTTAGCCTTCAGGTTTTGATAGTGTGTGTGCATTTGTCTGCTGGTGAGAGGGAATGTTGGTGCCCACTTTATTACTAAAGAAAGAAGTTGCTGCTGTTTCAATGAATGATACAAACAGTTTGTGTCTGTGTTGACATTGCACTAATGTATTAGTAATTTTGGGAATATTTGCATTTATCCTATATGGTGATCAGTGCCTGGGCTGGAAAATGATGAATTAACATGCTTTTAATGTAGGCCTGCAGTTGGAGGTAAAGCATTAGTACATAGTGGCTGTTCTGCCATATAAAGCTGAAGAACGCGTACATATTTGACCTTCACTCTTAATTATTTGGCATTTACAGTATTTCTGTAGTCTTTATTGTTAAATAATTAAACTGCGTAGAAGAAATCTGCTTGCATAATGTTGCAAATTTTATGTCTTACTAATTTATACCATTCTTTCCAGTGGCTTAAAAGTCAGCTAATATATTTTTAGTCATTATAGTTCCACTGTACCAGAAATTGCAGTAGCTTTGAGATAGTATTCTGATTACTGTTTGTTCATTTGCAGAGGGAGACTCTGATAACTACATCGCTTATTACAGAAGAGCCACAGTGTATTTAGCCATGGGCAAATCTAAAGCAGCAATTCGCGATTTAAGTAAAGTGGTTGAATTAAAGCAGGACTTCACATCAGTAAGTATTACTGGAATTGAAGACCGTCCAAGTGTAAAGAAAAAAACTGCTTCAAAGGAGGTTTGGGATTTTTTTCAGACTTTGCTCAACAGAAATAGAGAATACATTATCCCTCAGAGGGCTTTAAAGAGGATAAAATAATAGCAATGGTGTATGTGCCTTAATTTGCAACTACGCTGAGTACAGTCTAGACAGTTATTTGAACAACTACTAGTTTTACTAAGTTCATGGATTTATACTAAAAATTTTTCTTCTCTCACTTGTGGTTATTCTGTCATTCACCAAGGCTGTGCCATTTGGGACAGGGAGAAGAGAACACACAGATGCCTCTGGGGTTTTTTTCTGTCTTAATCCTCATTAGATTTGAGGTATCTCTTCTCCACGGGAACTGTCCTAATCTCACTGGATTCCCGTGTGATTGTTGCAAGTTCTGATTTGCTTACACCTTTCTTGCTTCTGTGTACTGTATGTGGAGACTGCCTCACTAGTTGGAAACTGATGCTGGAGTCCTCTCCAGCTGACTCTCTGACCTCCCTTTTTTGTGGGCAGGGGCATGGCCTGTATAGTTGACAATAACGGAGCAAATGTTAAATTCACTGTTGTGTGAAAATATTCTTATTATGAATCAAAGTCTTCTAAATCATCAACTTGTCTTTTTACATAGCTTCTATTACTCTGAGAGTTTAATGAAATAACTAAATGTGGGAATTGTTTATTGTTTATTATTTCTGCTATTTACTTAATCTGTAAGCAGTTATGAGCAGGAAAGTGGTGTAAAGTCAGCATTCACTTTGATTTGTGAAACTTTTCAGATGAATTCTTTCCGTAAAAACTGTCTGCTTTTTGTCCCTCAGTTCTGGTGCAGAGCAATCCTTTGGCATTGAAGAGGCCTTGTAAGGACATTATTAAATCAAAAAGACAAAGAATGGGTGTCATGATCTCTGTTTCAGCTTGTTAGCTATACTAAAATGAAGCTCATGTTCATATTTTGCTCAATTCCCATTTGTAAATAAAAAGTTATGTTTCATTTCAGGCAAGATTACAGAGAGGACACTTACTGCTTAAGCAAGGAAAATTTGATGAAGCAGAGGATGACTTCAAAAATGTGGTGAGTTGGAGACCAGAGTTGAACTACATCACTACTTTTAAGGTTGTGTTCTGAGCCAAGGTCACACCTCAACTGTGATGCTCTGTAGCGTATATGGTATCTGGGCCTGAGTTTGTCTTTCCTGTTCCTTGAAGGCGTAGTAGCTGAGCAACCTTGTATGAATAAATGACAATGAAGTTGCAATGTAGTGATGCAGATGAAATGGGGTGTTGCCTGAAACTATGTAGCACTTCAGAGTGATTCATTCTTCATTCTTGCTTGCTCTTTAAGGGTTGCTAGTTTGAACAGCTGGTGTGTCCCTTAAGCCAAAACAAGAAGAATTTTCAGTGTGACAGGTGCTGTCTTGTTGGCTCTCTTTGAAGGGAGTGATGGCAAAAGCAGTTGTGTCATGCAGATTGCAGATGTTTAATGGAAATCTTACGAGGGAGTGTGGATGACAAAACCGGAGTGGTTATCCTGTATGCTCCACAGGACAGCTGCGAGGAATGGCTCTTGCAGGTAGAAATGCACCAGGCAGTTCTTGTGTCTGTAGCAGAACTCCAGCAGCTTATTCTGAAACTCAGGTAGCAGCGGCACCTCTGGCCGCTTCTTCCTCAGTAAGTTTCTTAGGAATGTGTGGTCTGATAGCAGCGCAGCCCTGCTCTTTGCAAATGTGGGAGAGAGTCGTTCAGCCCGGATTAACTGAGGACACAGTTGCTGCAGTAGCAATTATGCAATGTCAGTGTTGATTGTGAGTTTGCGTGTGCATCTCTTTGCAGTTACTGTTTCTTGACATACTGCTTAATGCTGCATATGGAATTGTTTCTCCAGTCAACTGTCAAGTATCTTTCTCTATTGCCAAACCTGCTGCAAAAATTTAGTTGCTGCCTTTGATCAGTCAAATAGTTGCTGTACTCAATCAGGCTTTAAAGCTGAAATAGAAGAGAGTTACTTCCCAGAAGCTGATATAGGAAAATAGCCTGTTAGTCCTCAATCTGACTTCCATTTTCCTTGGTTCTATGAACAATATTGCCTGTGTACTTAGACAATTGTCAAGTGGTCTGTTTTGAAGAGCATCATTATCAGTTAAGTACAGTATATTCAAGCAAAATGAGTAAACAGTATTACAGTAGTAATTTGTAAAAGGTTAATTTATTCATATGAGGAGTAGATTAAATTGTGCTACATCCCTTGAAATGTTTAAGTAGAATACCTATTTCTTCCAGAGGTTTCCCTTTTTTTCTAAATCTGTCAGATTTCCCATCCCTTCTCTTGTAGTCGTGTTCCTTAAAAGAGAACTCAGCAGTTTAGGAGATGCAGTCATTTTTGAGGGAGAGAAAGCAAGAAAAAATCAGCCCATCTAAATGGAGGGAAGGATGACAGGTAAACTTCCCCAGCTTGTAAGACCAGTGGCTTTGTGTAGAACTTAAAAAAACCATTGTAACTATTTTTCATATATAACAGTAAACCTATCCTTCAATGTATACTCGTGAAGAGAAAAGAGCATTCATGTCCTCAAATTCTTTCTATATAATTTCATTTTTTGAGGAAAAAGTTTCATGAGCACCCTATGGTGAGCACCCTAAATATCTTTAAATGATTGCTAAGCAATTTTTCTGTATATTCCTGCCCTCTATGGCATGTTAGTACTTGCTGTCTTACGAGGCAGTGCTAGTGTGAGAGCAGGCAGTGGGAATGCCTAGCTGCAAAGGATGCAGTATTCCTTTTTGGGAGCAGAGTCTCTTGAGATTCCAGCATTCATGTGGTATTTTTAGTTATCATTTTTTTTTTTGTGCTCTGTACTTTCCTGTTGGCTGAAATTAATCACGAGGTTTGGATAGAGGGTGCAATTCAGACTTATGCCTTCACATATTAAGCAATACTGCATTTCTAGAAACCTCTCTTTTTTGGGCAACAGATGGATCAAGCTGGCGAAATTCTTCACATGGGCCAGGTTTGTCACATGAAACAAAGAGTAAGCAGAATTCCTTTGGTGATTTTACAAAGTTGTTGCTCATGCTATATGAATAGTAATTATTTCTCTGGTACAACTTTGGTTTAGGGTTCATATGCTTTAATATCAAATTCCTTCTGTTTGGTTTAGTAGTTTCTGATTAATAGAAGTCAGTAGGACAGATCTGTGGGTGCATCAACACTCGTGTCTAAGGCCTCAAGGCATGAAAGCCCTGGAATGTTTATTTTATCTGTAAGCATGTGATTTTTACTGAAAATAAAAGAGATATTGGCATACTTGATGGAATGCCTTCTGGAAAGGTGACAAAAGCAATGCAAATCCTGGCAGCTGTGTGTATGTGCCTTACAGTGTTGTCAATGACTCTGCTTATGTTCTAGAGAAAATGATAAGCATTTGAGTTGGTGAATTCTGTAGAAGGTACAAAATTAGAGCAGAACTTCTGCCTTCTCTATTTGAAAGTGAGGAAAGGACCAAATTGTTATATTTCTTTTAAATTCTGGTCTTTTTTAAGACTGATTGTAACACTCAAAGTTGCAATTTATTGCAATAAATACTGTAAATCGAAGTGTCCTAAATACACAATTCTGTCTGCCTTGGAAGAACAAACACTTCAGAGCTCAAAACCGAAGGCGCAGCTTCCAGCTCCACTAGATGTCAGCCAAGACCAAGTGACTGAGCTCCGTACATCTGCAAATTGCATTCTCCTCTAGAGAAACCCTTGCCTGTTGCAAAACATTGGGCAACAGCTTTCCATGGTTGGTTGGTGTGTGTAATAGTACTATTTTGGATGTAGGTGGGAGAGGCCATCTTACGGCACTGTAAGTGAACCTGATTTGCTGAAGTTACTAGGCAATCTCGGGTTGGGTGTTTGAGGCTCTCTTAACCACATCAGAGTAACATTAGATGTTTTCAAATACATTCGTCTGTGGTACAGTGGTCATCTGTAGCTTCCTATTTAAAGAATAAAAGGTATTTAAATATTTCCTTGGGGTGTTTTTCCCATCTGTGTCATTATAGCTGTGTTACCTAATATGTTACCAATGCAGGGTAAACTCTCTGTACTGTCCTTGAGTGCATGGATGTCTTGATCTTAGATATCACAAACCGTGGTGGTTCCCTCAGTTCCCTTCAGGATGTTTTTCACAAGCTGAATGAACAGGCTTCTTTTAGCTTTAGTTAATGTTACTGATTTAAACATCATAGCAATATGCTAATTACTTAATAAGGGCTTATGAGGGTATATTTTCATCATACTGTAGCATGCACTCAATGACTTTAGTTTGAATGATACCTTGAAAAATTTCGCTGTCTTTAACTGGACATGTTGTACTACCTAAAATTACCTAGGATGTTTCACTCAAATGGTTTTTATTACTATTGGACCTTGCCTCCATGATTGTAACATTGCTTTTCATATTCCATTGACATTTTCTCCAAATACATTACAAGAAACATATCATGAGTATAAGGAGTGCAGTGTTAACCATGAGTTTAAATGGAAGTGTAAGGCTCATCCATAGCAAAAGCTATTAATTTTTAAGAAGAAAATGCTGAGAAATTAAGGAAGAAATCAGACAAGTCAGCTGGAATTGAAGAGTTCAGAACTTCAGAGAGTTTTGTAGACTTGGTACTTTTTAAAATTACAGGTGCAGAAATTTGCCTCTGCTACAAGCTCCAGATTTTGGGGACAGAGTGTATGCACAGCATCAAGGGTTTATAGGCAGAGTTCTAACTGGAAGAAAAGCTTTATGAGATTTATATTTGGAATCATCCTACAAAGAAGAAAACACTTTCATCACATTTCTTTCTTCTTGCTGAAAGACAGTGTAGGGAATAAAGGAGAATTTTCACGTTTAAGTACAACTTGATTTTTGCCAGGTAAAATGAAAAACTGCATAAGGTTTAAAAACATATATGAAGAGAAATTGAAGACAAAGTGTGGGACCTGTGCGTGGTTTTGATGTAGCATTTAGGCTCTTTCATATAATCAAGTGGTAGAACGAGGGGAAATTCTGGTAAAGGACTTCTGAGGGCTGAAGTTGAATTACAGTAGAGACATAAGCACAGAATACATGTGTTTCAAGAACTTACTGGTGAGAAAGGGAAGAGGCCACTTCAAGGTAAATAGGGAAAGAAAAAAGTGTTGGATGTCTTTGAGTGACTTTAGTTCACATTCTGTGTATAGAATGCAATATAATGCAAGTTTTTATTTTAAAGCAAACAAAAAAATAAAGTCATGCTCATCTGTCCCTTTTAAACTTTGAAAGTCCTTCTGATCAGCAACAAGTGTGAAGCCAGTGCTTCATTCAAGCTACAGTAATGCTACAAATGACGTCCTGGCTTTGCAAGGGAATGGCTGAGATTCTCTCTGGCCTATGTGTATCTTCCTGGGTGTTAGTAAAGTTGCCTGCAAGATTTTTTTTTTTTTTTAATTTTCTTCAAAAAGATAAACCTGCCTAAACAAAAAAAGGTAACCCCTTCTGCTTGCTCAGAGAGAGGGGTTAGAGAAATGAGAATCCTTGTAGATAGAACTTTAGGCTTGTTTAAAACTACATAAGAAATAGAATGCATAAATGCCCGGCTGAGCCTTTTCCCTAGCTGTAGCCTCTTACCTTGCTGCTGTAGCCACTCTTTGTGGGGAAAATGTAAGAAACACAACTTCACAGTCACAACTGTCTGGAACATGTGTCATTTATTTATGTCATGAAGTTATAAATATGTATAGTGCTTAAAGTGGAAGATGCAATTATGCCATGTGGTTATACTGTCTGCTGCTGCTGAGGAATCCAGTGTTTCATAACTGTCAGCAGAGGTGAATTAATTAGGCTAACAAAGGAGAGGTCCACAACTTCCAGCAGATGATGGGGGACAGTGACTGTTGTGTATGATGTGTCCAGTGATGAATGATCAAGCATAAGGAATTGGATTTCTCTGACTTCTGACATCTTGCATTGAATCTTAAAGTGTTTCTTTCTTCTGAAGTTTGGAGGTAGAAATGCTTCCAGTGGAGTTTTGAAACTAATTTTGCTTTATTTGCAGCTTTAGTCAGTTCTCCATGACATGCTTATTAATGGAACTAAAAGAGATCCTTGAACAAGCATTTGAATCTCTTTCCTTGTTCCTGTTTGCAGCTCAAATCTAATCCTAGCAATCATGAGGAAAAAGAAGCCCAGACTCAGCTGACAAAATCTGATGAGCTGCAGCGCCTGCATTCACAAGCATTATCTGCCTACCAGCAAGAGGATTACAAAGCTGCTATTTCTCTTCTTGATGAAATCTTGGCAGTAAGTGTTAAGTCAAATAGTACTGTGAAAGGAAAGTAAGAGCTTCTGTCTGATATCTTTGTGTTTTTGTTTAGTAGTTTCTTCTCTGATGTGAAAATAACTTTAGTGTAACTGGTTTAGTTTTGCTGAGCACCGTGGGTCTGTAATTATGTTGGAGAGTGAGCACTGGCTGCAAAAGAAGTCAAAATAGTAGTTTGTCTTAAAGTTACTTCAGTGAAACTTCCGTTACAGATAACTTTATTGATTATACTTCCCTATTTTTCTGCAGTTTGGTATTCTTGGGGAAGCTGGGAAACAGTTTTTCTGAAATCAATGAAGTTTTGCCAAATACAGGAGTTGTAGGTTTTTTTCATCTGGGTTTTTCGTTGCATATATGCAGACAGTTTTTGTCTTAAGAAAATGAAGTAACAAGAGATAAAAAAACCACAAAATTAAAAATATATATAGCTAGCTGAATTTTCAGCTTGTTCCTTAGCTATCTCTATTTGTTGAATCCTAGTTGGTATAGATAGCCTGATAGTGTAAGTGTAAATAACTCAAATCATGTGGGCATTTTGTATGTAATATAGAAATGTACTAAAAGACAGTGAACTGCGATGACTCTGCACATAAAAATTAGTGCTGTTGACTTGGAGTTTACAACCTTGGAGCTTTTGGTGAAGAAACTGCTAGTGTGAGAATTGGTTTATGGAGAGGCAGTGTAGAAAAGTAGAAAACCCTCCTCTAAAATGAGTTTCCAAACAACTGATAAGACACAGATTTAATTCCCTAAACCAAATTTTGATAGGCAGTCCTTTATGAGTAATTATTTTTGCCTTACTGTGACATTTTTACCTCTTTATTCTTAAAATCCAGATATTAAGGTCAAACTTGGTGGAGCTGCATCTTACCCACAGGCTTCTTCCTAGAGGACAACTGACAGCTTGGTCCTTGCTGTTCATTACCTCTATTCTTTTGGGAAGATACAATAATTTATAATTCTGATATCCTTTCCTAGAGGCTCAACAGACTGTCCTAGTTTAAGCAATGCCAGTAGATTTAATTCATCTCTCTGCATGAGTTCATTGAATCATTTACAAAATTTTCAGGCCTTTGTTTTTCTATTTGGACAGGTGCATCACAGCATCCACCAGGAAGCAGAGATGCTAATTTCATGAGCTCTGCATGCAGCTTGAACCTTACGCTATTGCAGTTGGCAAAGTGAAATTAAATGGGATTTTTCTTTTGGGGAGGAAAAGAAGTGAAGTGTTATGGACCAAAAACAAGCTTTAATTTTGATTTCTCAAGGTTTGTGTTTGGGATGCAGAGCTACGGGAACTTCGAGCAGAGTGTTATATAAAAGAAGGGGAACCAAGCAAAGCCATTAGTGACTTGAAAGCTGCTGCCAAATTAAAGAATGATAATACTGAAGCCTTCTATAAAATCAGCAGAATATATTATCAGCTGGGGGACCATGAATTATCTCTCAGGTAATTTTACTATTTGCTGTAATCATTATAATTGAGACAGAAAATATAATGATATAGGTTGTGATAAACCATGAAGTATCTATGGTGTGGGGTTTGGATGGAGAAGCAGCTGTGGGCTAGATCTGATAAAGGGGGTTCCTTTCTAGAAACTAAGAATTGGCAGTGACGACAGCCATGTTTATTCTTGGCAAGACCAGCCATCAATGGTTCCAGGCATCTTGTTTCCTTAACAGGAGCCGGGGTCCCTGTCCGTCAGAGTTGCTTACAAGTGCTGTCTTGATTGTATTTCTCCATCCCAGAAGGAAGCACTTCTCTAACTTTCCTTTAGTGGAGCTTTTTTTAACCTTAAACCTCTATTGAAGTTAAGTTTAAGATGCAAACAGAAGATGTATACATTAAGGTTATGAGCTTAAGAATAAATAAAAAGTACAGGAGCATCCAAGTATGAAGAGCTGGGGGTGCAGAGCTGTTTGCCTTTCATTCCTACAGACAGTCCTGGATGACTTTTTGATAATGCCTTATCCTTTTATTCATACTGAGTTAAGTTTAAGGTCTTATTCCCATATCTCCCTAGTCAATCTGGCAGATAACTGTCCTTTCCCAGTCCGGACTGTTCAGTCTGTACTCTGTGCCTAGCTGCACAAATGGTGTAATCCTTCCTTTTG
Organism: Cnemophilus loriae; assembly: GCA_013397755.1. Lineage (NCBI taxonomy): Eukaryota > Metazoa > Chordata > Aves > Passeriformes > Corvidae > Cnemophilus > Cnemophilus loriae. Next base: position 1,728,613 of record VZTF01017494.1, on the reverse strand, counting down.
CACAGAAGTGGTTTCTGTGCCAGTCATAATTTCAGATGTGCTGCCTTCATCTCCAGGATCCTTCCAATACGGTTTCTGCCGCAGAATCCCTTCAATAAGGTGAAGAGAACTGAAAAAGCCTGAGTTTCTTTTCTTGGTAGATGGAAACTGCATGTAATTAAAACTGCAAAAATTCAGTTTATAGCTGGCCAAAAGTAAACATGAAAGTAATAGGTTTGCATTAGGCATCCCCTTTCCAGAGCGTACTTAATCTTGTGAGCTCATAGGTCACTTCTGTGATGACTTTTGGTAGCTGGCCTTCACTTTGCCCAGTGATTTCAAGTATGGGTGGTATTTTTGTTATTTAAAAGCACGATCGAGGGCACCAGAATGGAATCAGAACGAAGGGATGAGCCTGTTTCCTTTATTCTTACCTGATGTCATTATTTTTTTGCATCATGAGAATATGCTAAGGAAGAGTTGTATAGCTCTTGGACTTGCTGGGTGCTTACCCTTGTCCTTCCCTTAGTTTCTTCCTCTTACAGGCCTAATTATTTCCAAATAATAAGATATTTTTGTCTGTGCTTAGGAACAAAATAAGGTATTGTAATATCTTCCTGAAATTGACATCATGGTTGTGCTATGATGACTCCGTGGGATCCAAAACATTTATTCCATTATATGGTTGCATTCTGGAGAGTTTTCAGGTTTTTTTTAGACTTTGGACTATTTCGAGAGATATTTGCCCAAATCAGAGTCTGATTAAACATTTTTCACAGTGAAACGTCAGGCGCAGGCTAGGCAGAGATTCCATCAAGGAGGTTTGAGTCTTAGCTGAGCTTTGTCTGTTTCAAGCAGCACAAAATACACTTCAACATAGGAATTTTGAGGTATATCTGAGTTACAATTGATGAATACAATTTCTTTCACAGAGCACCTTTTTCTTCAGCTCTTTAGTCAGTTATTACTGTAACATTTAATCTTTTGTGTGTTTGGCAATACAAAAGAATTAAAACTGAAACCAGATAAATATCTCATGTATGTTTTGAAAGACTTTCTTTGGAAGACTCACTTTATATTAACTATTGGATGAAGGGAGAGATTGTGTAAAGAACTCCAGTGTTGTTCTGGACAGCTTATATATGCTGCACTGTGTCTCTAGGTGAAATTTCATAATATGTGGTGACCTAGTTTTTTGGTTGGTTTTTTTTTTCCCCTTCTGCTTATGTGCCTATGAAAAGTGAGGTCCGGGAGTGTCTGAAACTGGACCAAGACCATAAGCAATGCTTCTCTCTCTATAAGCAAGTAAAGAAACTCAATAAGCAGATCGAGTCAGCGGAGGAATTAATCAGAGAAGGCAGGTAAGTAGTCACTGCTATATTAAAGGAAAAAAAAAGAAAAAACCCACAATTGAGGCAATGACTTACTGATTGAGGAGCTGATTAAAGTGTTGCTTTTTGCATGTGTCAGTTGAAGTGGATAACTGAGCAGAGCTCTCAAATTACAATTAAAATAAATATTGACTTGCATAGCAACTATTCTATTCTGATTCCTTCTGATGCCCCTGTGTCCCCTTTGCATACTTAACTTCTTTCTGCAGCAGGTAGTAAGACAAACATAGGGATGGGAGTTTTCAGCTCTCATATATTATTACTCAGCACTGATGAGGCCACACCTGAGCACACTGGGCTCCCCAGTGCAAGAGAGATGAAGCTGCTGAGAAAGTCCAGCGAAGTTCCACTAAGATGATGGAGGGACTGGAGCATCTCTCTCCTGCAAGGAAAGGCTGGGGTGGCTAAAAGTGTTTGCCCTGTGGCTTCTCTGCCACAGGGTGATTTCATCAATACACCTGAAGGGAAGGTGCAAAGAGAGCAGAGCCAGGCTCTGCTCGGTGGTGTTCTGTGATGGGATCAAGTCAGTGGGTACAAACGGAAACAGAAAATTCCCTTGGAACATAAGGAAATGTTTTTTACACTGCCTCATTTCCACTGGTGCAGATAGTCCAGGGAGATTATGAAGTCTCCTCACCTTGGAGTTATACAAAAGCATTTTGGACAGAGTCGTGGGCAGATTTCTAGAGGTGGCCCTGCATGGGCAGTGGGGCTGGACCAGATGATTTCCAGAAGTTCCTTCCATCTTCAGCTGTTCTGTGATGAAAGGGCTGTATCTTAAGACTAAAACCACTTAGTAACTCTGCAGTACCTTGATGGCAGAAGTGGTTCTAACTGATAAACTTTTTCTTTCTTTTGTGCACCCTGTTAAATAATAGACAATGCCCCTGTATTCTAGTAGTGCTTGCTTTACTGTAGTTTTGTGTCCCCAAGCACATGACATCCAGCTGTAAGGACCCTTGACAAATCATTAGACATTGTCAAGGTGGCTTTTTCAAATGAAGTACATCAGGAATGTGAATAAGCACAACTGATACCAGTTTTATTAAGCCAAAAGTCTGTTTGGACTCTTTTCACTTATTTAATCCAGCATCAGCACAGTTTCAGGGAGTCTGAGAGCTTGCATTTCTCTAGCTTGTAGTAACCTATGGGTTCAATCTCACTCTTGAGTGTTTTGGTAAATGTTCTAATCCATTCCTCACTCAAACCATGTAATTTCAGCATTTTGAGACCTTCACAGCAAAATTGCACTTTACTGTGTGACTTGTGAAGAAGAAAAGGAGAAAACATCTGCCTGATTAAAGCTGGCATAAGGAGCTTTTTTGTACCTCTGTGAATAAGTACCTTTTGTAGTGTGCAGATAGTCTGGACTCCTACTGTGAGCACAGAACTAAGTCCATCTCAGGTATCAGTGGGGAAGATGCTTATTTTGAAGTGCAGAGTGTTGTGTTGGACAGGAGGCAAATCTGGAGACTCTTGCCTGTGCTCAGTGAGGGATGGCAGTTGTTATCTTCTGCATAAGTCTGACCGGCCTGGTGCCTGCTCTTCTGTCTCACAGCACAGAAAAGGGAATGGGGATGTAATTCTTGAAGCGCCTGCAAGTTTTCTTCATACTGTTGTTTCACACCTCACCTTTAAGGCTATTAAAGTGAAGGTCCTTTGCTGGAAGGATAGGAAAATCTGTGAATTTTAAGAATTTTTAAATAAAATGCAACACCCTGAGATAGTGATTACATTTCATGGTATTATGCTTTATGATGTAAACAGATATGAAGATGCTATCAGTAAATATGATTCTGTAATGAAAACTGAGCCAGAAGTCCCAGTTTATTCTACTCGTGCCAAAGAAAGGATCTGTCACTGCTTATCAAAGGTAATTCTGCTTATTTCCCTCTGTAAATGTCTTTAAGACAAACACAAAACAAAACTCCCACAACTACATGAGTTTTGTTTTACTTTTGCCTCTCTAGAATCAGCAGGCTACAGAAGCCATCAAACTTTGTACAGAAGTTCTGCAGCTGGAACCAACCAACGTGAATGCCCTGAAAGACAGAGCAGAAGCTTATTTGCTGGAAGACATGTATGAAGAAGGTACACTTGTATGCCACTGGCACATACTTTTTTGTGGACGTTTAAAATGTAGTCAGCGTTTCAAAGGCTTTTTTTTAACATGCACTTTGATTCTACACTGTGTTATCCTTAATTAGCACTGGTAGTTGCAGATTTACAAAAATACTTGGTGGTAATTTTGTCTTGATTAGTGTAAGTGGAATGTACTTGTTTTATCTACAGCAGAGTTGTCTTTACAACAGTGGACTGTGTTCAGGATGTTTTATGAGGCTGTGCAGCTTATTCAACGCAGACACGTTTTATATAATCAGCAATGTCAGAGAATTGCATTTAGAGGTAAAAGGTAATTAAAGTTAAGGTGATGTAAATCCATTTTAGGAGCTCCATTTTCATGTATTGAGATGGCAGCATGAAATAGTACTGTTTTATTCCCTAGCATGTGCTGAGGGCAGAGGAAGTTAACAGCCATTGCTGGTCCTCCATGGATCTCTGTAGTGTTGGTCAGAGAGGAAACTGATTCTGTTCCTGAGGCTGCATTTTCCATATGAAGTTTCTGTACAATGCATCCTATTACATGGAGTGATAGAAATGATCTTTAAGATTATCAAGTCCAACTATTAACCCAGCACTGCCAAGTCCACCACTAAACCATGTCCCCAAGTGCCATATCTGCATCACTTTTAAATACCTCCAGGGAGGGTGACTCAACTCTTGCGAATTAGAGTAAAGAAAAGTTTTGTAACAAGGTTCTGCACAAATGCAGAGAGCCAACCTGGTCTTGTGCTTGAGCACCAAGCCCAAGGCAATTTGCCCAAGGGCAAATGCCTCCCTGTTATGGGCTATAAGGAAACAGGACATACCTGGGATCTGGGAGAGCTTATTTCTGTGCTGGTGCCTGCTGGGCTTGGCCTAGCCTGGTTCCAAGTGAAGAACCATGCTAGAGCAGAACTGTGCTTCTCCACGTTTTGTAGCATCTCCTGTGCCTTCCTCCTGCCCTTGACAGCAGTGAGGTGGTTGTAGTTACACTCTGCCTTCCAGCAGAGCCTCCATCAGCAGCATTACAGCCCATTAATGTTCATCTGCCTGAAGGTGTCTTCATTTATCCTTCAGTTTTAACTGCACTAAAATAGTGTCTGATTTCTCTTTGCTATGGAGAACACTAGAGCAAATAAAATTGTAGTCTCATATTTAAAGGGGCAAACTGATTCTCATTCTTCCCTCAAAATAATTTTCAAGCTAGAGGCACCTATTTTCCTGTTAAAGGTAGGAAATTTCAAAGTACTTGTAACTCAGAACTTTGAAGGTGATTATTAAGTGTTCAAGATGCAGTTCACTATGTATAGCTGAGTTCATCAAATGGTTTTAATTACTTCATAATCACATGGGATCCAGGGCTTGTCTACAGAGACAGATGTTTAATGACTCCATTTCTGGCACACCTCATAAGTACAGGAGTCTATCTGTCTAGAGCACAAGTTTTGTCAAAAAAGGAGAAAAACCTGCCTTGGTGTTTCAAAATTGGCCAGAACATACCAATTTTTTTGCATTTGTTTTTTCACCTCCCCATCCTACTACTGTAGAGGTTTCAGTAAGAACATAAAGTGGTTCTTTTATACCTCTAACAGTCTTGGCATGGATGTAGGTTGTCTGCAGTTGCTCATGTTTGATGGGAAGTTGGCCATCATTCCACATGCAGAATTAATCTGTCTCTGTTTTAAAAATGCAGGCAAGATACCAAAGCCAGCGGGGTTGTTTAGAGATACAGTGTGATTACCTTTTGAGAGGTCATGGAGATTCTTGTATTGAAATAATGAGAGATTTGACTGAAGTATTTAAATTGAAAGTGACACTGGGAAGTAGTTGTTCCTTTCACGTTGTGGAGCAGGGTGAAAGGAAGCTTTCTGAAATAGCAGGCCAGTAAGAAGCAGCAGTGACTCCTCTGTGAGGTACTACTGCTTTTAAAAATAGTGACTCAAAAGAAGTGATTAAATATCTCACTTGACATACTAGGAATTAGTAATAAGTCTCCTGGCTTCATAGCAAACTTCTTGTGGTTATGAAGCTCCACTTGCTTCCAACCCTCACCCCTCAGATGGAGAGAGCAATTAGCTCTGAAAGAGGAGTGTACCATCAAAATTAAAGAGGGAAAGTGCAATGTGTACTTGCTGAGTGTGCTGGATGCATTCCCTCTGCAGTGTGCAGCACTGAAACACCTTCCCTTGTGCTTAATGCTTGCAGTTCTTAAATAAGGAAGTTGATTTAAAAAAAAAAAGAAGAGAAATCTGATACTGCCATGGCAAGTAGTTGACCCTTGAGCAGGTTGCCCACGATTGTGCTGTAGGCGGCGTGGTGCTCAGTGAGGCTGAGCAATCTGACTCGCATTTGGCAGGACGTTGTGCTCGCACCTCCCAGCATTACCTGAAGCAGATTAAGTTTGGTGGTGCTTAAAGTTATTGGAGCAATAAAGCAGCATAATGAAATCTCTGCATTTTCACTGCTTTTATTAGTTTTGATAGCATATATTGGGCACACGTATTAGTGCACACTCCTGTTTTGGGTTTTTTGTTAATGACTTGACAAATTATTAAAAGTACCAGCAGAAGCCAAAATGCTTTGAGCAGCAAATGGCAGTGTCCTGTAATGTGAAAATGAATAGAAATAGAAATTTTGTTTGGTTTGTAGTAACCTAGGAAATTGTTTGTGCTCTGCAATACTTTTTGGAATTTTTTTTTCAGTAACTGAAACAAGATTGCAGTGTTATCAGATGTCTGGGTAATACAAATTCATTAGCACTTCCTGCTGTCTTGCTCAGAAACAGTGAAAAACAAATGTAACACCTGCTGAGAAATAGCATCTGCTTGGAAATCATCTGATGCAAGTACTTTGCCTAACTTGAGAAACCTAAGAGATTTGGATCTGCGAATGAGACCTTGAGGATTATAACAGTGAAAGAAGAGCAGTCTCATTAAAGACTTCAACTTGCTTCCCTTGATAAATTTTGATATTAAAGAATATATAAACTTGGTGTCTCAAGCATTTGCAATAATAATAGAATTTACTTAAAGAAGTATAGACCTCAAATTTGTTAAAAATTTCTTCTCTTGCTTTTATTCCTGAGAAATGCAACTCTTTAAATAAAAGTGAGAGCATGCCTTTGGAAAAAAAACATAAAATATAACTGGTTGCATATTATGCATGCAGAGGTGTAAAAAAGCCAATATTTGCCTTTTGCTAACAATATGAACTTACTGGTGGTCTGAAGTCTGTCTTTATAGTCATTAAAGAGGAAGAGACTTTCTGTTGTGTTGATGAAGTGCAGACTGGGGGAGAAGAAGGAATATTAATTTAAAAACTCTGGTTAATTCATCCTTCAGTTGAACAACAATGTGGGACTAATGTGCAGTGGATTTTTCAAGTACTAGTTGCTGAATCTTTCTTCTTGGTTTCTGTTTCCTCCTGCCAGTCCTAGATGCTCGTTATGTTCATCCTCGTGACTGTAACATCTAGAGAATGTTGTGACCTACTTTGGTACCCTCCCTTCTCTTTTGTTTCCCACAAATGTGATGAAACTAAAGAAAGAAAATTATCTAATTCATATGTGAAAGTGAATTTCCTCTATTCCAAGGTTTTCTGATTTAGGAAAAAACTCCCAAAACATGTCAAGTTGAAACAAAAGTTTTGCTGTATATAATAACAAAGCTTTAGTTTTGTTGAGTGTCTGAGTTCTTTAAGTGGACGTTTGTAGAGTTGAATAACCTTTTTTCATTGACTTTTTTTATAAAAGCTATTAAAGACTATGAGACTGCTCAAGCCAATAGTGAAAATGACCAGCAGATTCGGGAAGGGCTGGAACGTGCCCAGAGAATGCTGAAGCAATCACAGAAGAGGGATTACTATAAAATCCTGGGAGTAAAAAGGTGAGATACTAATTCCAGAGATGATGATGTGAAAGGTGGTTATTTAAAACAGTACTTCTAGGGCTGATCACTTGAATTTGTTCTGCTGAGTGTTAATTTTTGTTCTGTATCTTGCTATCTTCACTCTTCTGCTGTACTAATTTTTAGTGTTCAGCTTGTAAAGTAACATTTGTTTACAATTCCTTTAGAAAGAATGGAAAAACAACAGCAGGAAGAGAGGAAATAAATTCTTGGGGAAGAAATTCTTGGTATAGATGATCTTGAGTCATGCGAATGACTTGGGAAAGAAATGAAGACTAGCAAAAATTACTGAAAGTTACAAAAAATTGTGGCAGATAGTGTGATAGATTGGAAGAGTCTGGAAGGACTGACTGAAAAGTATCAAAAATCCTTCTGCCATTAACCTCGAGAAACCAACAACATCCCTTGCTAATGAGGAGCAGGCAAAGTTCTGAACTAGTATTGGTCGTCCTTCCAATTGTGAACTAATTTGATTTCTGTTTTTTGTTATTCACCTGATTGTAAATTCCTCCGACTGAGAACTGTATTCTGCAGAGTCACTGGCAGTAGCATCTTTCCAGGGGCAGTAAACGGGTGGTGAAGGAGAGAGAGTTAGGAATCTTTAAGGTTGCAACTTGCTGCCTTGTTTTGTGTAAAGAGTCTTCAATGCCACTTGCAGAATGTTAACAGCACCTCATAACTTTCCTGATGCCCTTAATTAGTGTCTCCGTGTTTAAAATAAACTTCATTAGTGTGGCATGCGAGCAATCAGAAAACGAAGTTATCTGTAATTTTATCCATCTAGAAATGCTCGAAAGCAAGAAATCATAAAAGCTTACAGAAAGCTGGCATCCCAGTGGCACCCTGATAACTTCCAGAGTGAGGAAGAAAAGAAGAAAGCAGAGAAAAAATTCATCGATATCGCAGCTGCTAAAGAAGTCCTCACTGACCCAGGTAATGATGCAGTGGCTTCATTTTTTTAGTTACTTTTTCTGACATCAAGGTCAAAACACAAGCGTGAGTCATAACAAGCATTTCAACTTCCCTTTTTCCCTTTTTGCCCTTACCCATCTTGAGAAAGCAGTGCCCCAGTACCTGTATCCAGTCTGTTGCATGAAGTCAGATGTAATCTGGAATTATTGTGTTTCAGTGACTTTTGTTAAAAGTCAAATAAAAATTGTATTTTGAAGGTCTCTTCTAGGGATATCATCTTGTAGAGATTTCCAGGATTGACTAACTCTGGTTATGCTTGTGTCAAGGATATGTGTCTCCTTCTGCTTCAAGTGCTATTGCAAACTGCATGTAGATTATAACAGCAACCAAAGTACTCCAGGGAAACCCTGTTATTACTGTGCCATGGTTCCACCTTGGTTTTGTTTCCTCCAGAAATGAGGCGGAAGTTTGATGCGGGAGAGGACCCACTGGATGCGGAGAGTCAGCAGGGCGGCAACAACCCTTTCCATAGGAACTGGAACACATGGCAAGGATTCAACCCCTTTGGTTCTGGAGGAGGACCATTTACATTCAAATTTCACTTCAGTTAAGCCAAGACTGTTTCTGGTGGCTGCTGCTGTTTTTTACTTAATTCATTGAAAAAATAAAAAGTCTCTCAGTTCAAGACCCAAAATCTTAATTTCTATAATGTTGTCCTTAACCCAGAGTCTTACTGCACTAGAAGAAAGCTCCTTTTTTCTTTCATTGGGTTTGCTTTGTGATGAGCTTGACAAGTTCACACTGATGGGGGTTGTGCTGCCTATGTATTTGCTGTGGATATGCAGGATATGTTTATTCCTACGGATGGAAAAAACAGTAAGATGCTACTTAGGACAACACTTAAATTTAGAACTCAAGTATATGCTTAAAGATAAAAATGCATGTAAATATTTTTCTGGATTGGGGCCTAATAAACATGGCAAGGGTAGTTACAGTAGTTTCTACGTTAACAAACTGTTGGTTGTGCTCAGCAGAATGATCCATCTCCCAGTATTTTTAAGAGGAAACCCAAGTGACCACCTGCTGGATTGGTGTTGGCAGTGCCAGAGGTGGGGAAGAGGCTGCACGCTGAACCAGTCCCAACAATCGCTCTGGAAAAAGAGGGCTTGGGAGTAATCATATCTGAAATATCTGCTCACTTTGTTGTTCACTAACCTGAAGTTAATTGGGGTGATTTCCTTGGTGGAATTGTCAGCAGTGAAGTGGGGGGTGGGGGGGGAAGGACTTGTTTTTCAAAACACTTCTTTTCTGAATGTGATTTGGGGTGTTTGTTTAGGTATGATTTTTGAGTAGTTTGCACTTTAACAAAATACCTGCTTGAGATTTGAGCAGAAAATTTGATGTGACGTTTCCCTGACGCTGCAGCATTTTGTTAGTTCTGTACATAAACTCAGAACTGAGACGGGTTGTGAGGTGAGTGTACTGCAGGAATGTGATATTAACTCCAGCCTTACTCTGTAATACAACTTCATTTCTGATGGGTGAAGCAACAGGGAGTTAGTACTACATGAAACTGTAGTAATTTTATGTTTCATATAACAGCCATGGTACTGCAGAGACAGCTGTGTGCAAAAAGAGGGACTCACTTCCCACTAGCCAGAAGTCTGTTTTTATTTTTTTCTATACACACGTAACTAAAATGGGTTTGGTGTAGTTGTGTGAATGTGCTGTGCGGTGTTACCAGGGCTGCAGCTGGTAGGAGGGAGGAGTCTTCTTGTTCTGTAACTGCATCTGTCATAATTACTGACATAATTACTGAGTTTCATCAGCAGCCATTTTCTTGGAATGCAAGAATTACAGTTCACCAGTGTTCTCTTGATTGGATTTTAACTGGAAAACAATAATCAGTTGATAGACTTCTCTTGCTTCAACTCTTGGCACTGGAAAACCTAAGCAGCCTCAGTAAAACAAATGAAATTAGCAAATAAGGCCCTCAGTCTGAAAGAGGGGGTTTTCTTACTGTAGATGTAGTTGCTGTTGAAGCAGAACCCTTGGCTCGTGCCTCAAGTACTTCCCCAATGTAAGTGCGAGGCCATGTGGCTTTGTAAAATGTTTTTCAATAGCAATTTAAAGGTCAGTGTTCACAAATTTATCTTCAAACTGAGGAGCTCGTGTGGTTATTTGTAACGGTTTATGGTACAAAACCACCCCAGCAGCCTGTTAAACTCCAGTGTTGGATGTTGCCCAAGATGAATGACTTTCCTTAAGTTCAACTTGTGCTTTTGACCTGTTTTTGCTTGAACTGTTGCAGATGCTCAGGGCTGCTCAGAGCACTTGGGCTGGGGCTCAGACACAGGAACTCCCTGCACAGTGAGGAACCTGCTGTCCCATGGGCTTGGCTGGCCTCTGTGCACCTGCTGCTTCCTGGCACTATCTAAAGTTGGGCAGGTAGCTGTGGGTGGGTGGCTGTCCCGTGTCCTCCTGCAGCTCTTGTCAGCCCTGTGCCCCCGAGGGGCTGCTTTTAAATGAGTATTGAATGAGCAATGTGAGCAATGTGTTCGATTTTGTATATGCAGGAGTGGCTGGGCTGCAGGAAGTCACAGTAAGGACTACAGACCACAGCGCTTGTGTGCCAGGAGACTGCTGGGAATAAGTCTTCTTTCAAAGGACTGCCCTTGTGCAGCTTTAAAAGCTCGAGCTGAGAGAATTGTTTCCTGGGTTTTAATTTTTTTCTTCTAGAGAAGGAATAAGATATTCCCTCATGAGCAAATTCTTCATACAAGGCACTGATGTTGGAGCAGCGTGGGTTTGTTTCTCGGAGGCAGCGAGAGCATTCAGGAACAAAAAGGGACCATGTGCATTTTGAAAATGAATGAATGGGAATGGGAAAATTACATTTTAAGAACAAAAAGGCTTGAATGTAGTCAGTAGAAGAAGGAAGATGATTAATGCATGATTGCTGTTCATAGATTCCTTCTGTGGAAGACAGGTTCTTGGAAACAATAGCAAAAAGTGACAGTGGAGAACAAGGCTTTCCTAGTACTGAGCAGCTGCTGTTTACAAGAAGTGGTATCACCCCGGTGCTGTTTTGAAGGGCTTTGAGGTGTTCTGGAAACACAGAAAGATAAAGTTGTGTTAAAAAGAAACCATTTATGTTGCAAGGCTCTCCAGCTCGGGCGCTGCATTTCCTGATGTGACTCTGGAAAATGAAGCGCTGGTACCACGCTGAGTGTTAATGGTGCAGGCGACACGCAAGGAAGCTGAACTCGCCTTTTTATGTATTTGTGGGTGTCTGTAGTGCAATAATGTTCAGTAACTGAACATTGAAGTAAATGTCTCAGTAGTTTGTCAACCCTGAGATGTGCATGAAGCATCGTTACCATCACGGGCCTGTAAGTAGATGCAAACTTTCTCGGTGGAATCCTTTCAGTTTTAACGAACTTGTTTCCAACTTGCTTTAAATTGAAGGTGGGGGAGAGCATATTTTACTTGGTACATGCTTAATACTGATAATAATCATTGATCAGTATTAAAAGTGAATTACAAACTGAAGAGCTCAAACTTGTGACATATCCAGAAACTGTGTCAAACTTTAAAAAAAACCCAAACCTTAAAGCTTGTTATCATTTCAGTTTTCAGACCAGTGTTTGGAACAAGAATTATTCTTCTGTTTAGGGCTGTGATTTATAGGAGCTTTGCTGGAAACTAGCCAGGATAGCATAGCAGGTTAGTTGTATTTAAAAGTGCCTTATTCTAAGGTATTGTTTGCTCTGTAATACATGCTTTTATCCACAAAGCCGTAACAAAATAAATGGGACAATAATTTTTTTTTTTTGCCCTCAGCAAATCACTAAGTAGCAGCTTCATGTTTTAAGAAGGATAAGTAAAGCTAGCCAGAGATTTATCAAATGTTTCAAATTATAAAATGTCTTTATATGGAATCATGAATCTAAAAAGCAAGACCTGTTTTTTCTAGAACTGTGGGAATTATTTTATGGTATTTTTCACAATAAAGATATTTATGATGACAAGAAAGCCCTGCTGCGTGTTTGTCTTCCCTTCTTTCCTTATCCTGCTCTCCAGGTTTGAAGCTGGCGCAGTGCAGAAATGTACAGGGCAGTTCTGCAGGCAGAGGACGAGCGCAGGAAGCAGCCACGTTCTGTGTGGAAGAGAACCTCAGCTGTATAGAAGTCAACTACAGCAATGGTAGAAGTCCTGTTGAACACTGATTTCCAGCCTTTCGAATATCCCTGGGAAATGGTGGATTCCCCAGTGCTGGACACTAAGATTTGCCTGACTGGGTGCTGAGTCATCATGTCTGGACTGTGCTTTTACCAAACGAGGCTAGACCAGGCGATCCTTGAGGTCCCTTCCAACCTGGTATCTTGTGATTCCATGAAGTCTCAGTCTGAAGGCTAGTACTGGATTCAGGGAACAGGTTAAAAGGAACCCTGCTGATAAATATTTTTAATATTAAAGCTCTGTCTCATCACCAATACTGCATTAATGCATGGTTTGTTCATTTTCTGTTAAACTTAGCAGCTGATCTCAAGAAGATCAAGACATAGAAAAGACCCTGTAATAGTAATAGTAATATAAATTGTAAAAACCCTTCATTTGAATAGTTCAGGTATTCCTTTGCTTATTTCCTGAGTTGTACCGGGTTTTGGCAAGACTCTAAACCAGGATGTGTTTTCTTCCCTTTCACAGGGCAGAGCACACAGACTGGAAATAAAAAATAAGTGCTCTCTGCATCTCTACACCTCACTCTGCGTCAGATTCCTCGTTTGGAACATTGCTGTTGCTTCCCTCCAAAAACACTTTCTGTAGATTAAAGACATTTGAGGACCTGCTGCTGTTTTTTTGCTTTGGATCTGTTAACAAAATAGGGACTGGTTATTGTGTAATACAAAAAGGGAGAACAGAAAATAATAATCTTTTTTCTCCAGTGGTACCTTTTAATATTTTGTACAGCATATACAATCCATGGATTTAGTATTAAAAATATAATGATATGCTAATGGCTCAAAGTGCTTGCTTTGTATTTGTGGGACCTCTCTTATTTTATAAACCATTGTATATTTCAAAAAAAGAGCTTTCGTTGAAAGTAGTATTATGCAGAACGACTGTAGAACATTTTGTACAAATACATAAAACTGTAGAAAATTGCATGAAACCTTTTACATCTTCAAAATATCTCCAGAAAATTACATTTATAAAATTATATTCTAATCATTTAAGTAATCTCAAGGAAATAGTATTTAAAGAGCTATTTCTTTTTTTAAAGCTAGTAGAGGTAATCCAATTTAAAAAAGAACAGGATGCTGCAGAGAAGATGAACATGAAATCAGTGCATGAATTATACACTTTTTATACTGCATAACATACACAAATATCATAATTAAAGAGAACTAACTTTTCTTAAAGAACCTTTAAGTAAGTTCTGTCCTAAAGCAAGTTTTCCAAGGTACATTTCAAGCATGCCATACCAAGGCAGATCAGTGTGAAATGCTGCTGCAGCGTCAAGCAGTAGGATGGAAGTATAAGCCCAGAAAAACACTTTGAAAAGAAAATAAAATAATGCAGCAAACAGTTGAAGAGTGGTTTGGGGGTTTTGTCCTCTGCTATGGAGAATCAGTTAGTTCCTTGTTATGCATGGAATTTAAAGTAATATGCATAGGCATCTGCTCAGTCAATTACAAGTCCATCTCTATGGTACAGAAATACCAGCTACATGTTTATGTTCAAATATGTTTGACTTGCTGCATGATATCCTGAAGTAATTAAGAGAACAAGCGTAACAAAACAGCTCCTGCACTGAAATGGGACAGACATAAAGCAAAAGTCAGTAAAGCCTTATGTCAGTTCTCTATTGGGTTACACAGGAAATACTCCATTGAGTACTTCATACAAAGGAAATCCCTCAACAGACATTTAAAAATCTCTATGTGACATGTTAAAACTGTTCAAAATACATAAAGGTAAAACAACAAAAAATACAAAGAGCTGTAAAAAAATCTGCATGTCTCATACTCCTCAGTAATATGGCTTGAAAAATACCAGCAACATGTGATTTTAAATACTCACAGGAAGAAATTGTAAATAACCAACACCTGAGGACAATGACAATGGATACAAAATCTGCTTAATTTCTCTTATTGTTTATTCAATTATTTGCTGCTATGGAAATAATGTGCAGCTCATTGCTGATTCACCCACTTAGTGCAAATTACCTGGTCTTTTATAATTTCAGCATTTAAACTGGAAGACTTCTTCTAAGAATGTGTGGTCTCATCCAATCCCATTTTAAAACCAGCACAACAGCAGGGTGTGTAGTTAAGGCACTGGATTTCAGTTTAAGACACCAATTCCCATTTTCAAGTATGTGTATTGCAAGAACTTTTCCCTGCAATTTTTGTGGGATCAAAATGTCAGTATCCCATTAAAGCAACGGTTTTGCAAGTACAGATTTAGAAAATTACAGGAGACACCACTGAGAGTCAAAAAATGCTCACGTATTTTATTATTTTATTTTCAGTTATAAACAGGATGATGATAATCAAAAGGAGTAGAAGCAGCTTTCAGGTACTGACCTTCTGATGCAATATATGCTGGCTGGAAAATCACCTCAACCAAAACCATAATGGAATATTATCAGACACTATTTAAGTGGCCAAAAGGAGCCTAAGAATCAAAAATTAGTTTTTAAAATCTGTAAGAGTGTGGCAATCCTGCATAATAAACGAAAAATGTCAGTCCTTGCTTTAGCTTCCATGTGGACTTATCGTTTTGTAGTCTAAATTACACACATTATTTTTTATGAAATTCTTTCTTGTGACCAACAGCATTTCTCTAGGGACAGAAACTGTGGGCATAGAACCAAAATTCTTGATATTTAAATACAGTAGCCTAATGCATGGAATAGGCACAAAACAGTTTTCGAGTACATATTTAATGTGTGTGTCCTCCCCTAGACTGACAATGCTGAACACATCTTTCTTCATGTTCCAAAATCCTCTGGGCAAACTGTACTTTTAAAAAGGAAAATAAAAGCAAAGCAATAGGGAAAGCTGCTCCATACCGGTTAAAAAACCCCAAACCCCCGAGCACCTGTGGATTTCTCATTTTTGTATTGCATTTAAAATGTTTTAAATAACACTTTAAGTTATAAAATATTTGCCTTCACATTAAAGAATGCTGCAAATAGTGCCAATGTAACAGCTGTAAATTCCGTTCAGTCCTTCCCAGAAGACTCTGGAGCTGTCACCATTGCTGGTCACAGGCTGTGCTAAAGTTCATCATGCTTGAGACCTGTAACCAAAGGGGAAAAAAAATACACAAAGCAGTTACATAAAGACAATGCCTGGGTTTGTAAGATGTGGAGAAAGCCCTTTACCTTCCATTTCCTGCTAATCAGTCAGTTCAGCAACGTGAACTTCATTCATGGAGCCTTGCTACAAGCTGACCGTAAGCTTTCACAAAGAATAAAACCCACTAAGAATTCTTCATAAGGAAAAGTGGATTTGTTCCTCCACTCAAGACTTTTAAATATTTGTCTGCTGAGTTTTTTCTTCAAACCTGAGAGCTGAGATCATCTTTTCATTTTGTTTCACAATACTCCAAGAAGTCAAGTCTTATTAAGAGTCCTGTAAGTGTGTTCAGTTTTTTTGGTTTTGGGTTTTGTTTGTCTGGGTGTTTCATGCTATTTAACTAACTCAGTTTAAAACCATTTTAGTTAAAAAAAAAAAAAAAAACAAACCAAACAAAAAAAAACCCCAAACAAACAAAAAAACCAAAAGCCCCCAAAACTAAAATAGAATTTAGTCTAGTGCAAAAAGGCCTGGGTAGATAAGCCTGAAGTGAGAGATGCAGAGGCAAATTAATACTCAGTTCCCTACTTTTTAATAGACAAGAGCTTTAGATTATCTAAGTGAAGTCTAAGCTAATGTACTTTATTTAATATTTGTGGCTAAAGTGATGTGTGACTGTTGGTTGTGTTTGAGGTCCAGGAACAGGACACCACTGAGCTTTCTCTTAGATTCTGGCATGAAACAAGAGGGTTTGTCCTCTCGGTGTAACTCCTGTGTAAAGAAGCATTGCACAACTATCAAACCCCACACCATTTCTCTAAGAACAAGGGAAATTACACAAATACAAGATTTGTGCCTACTGACCCCAATCTTAATTTCAACTAGACTAATATTTAATTTTTAAAAGCTAACAGCTGAATATGCATGTAAATTACCTTTCTGAAATAATGATGTGAGATTTTTCTTCTCTCTTTCAATTTGCTGTATGAAGTTTCGGATCTCAGAATCGTAATCAACCCATTCAGGAACTATCCGGGCAGCAGCCTTTAGTTTTGGTTCTTTGGTTTGGGGGTTGTTGCACTGAAAGTTTAAAACATATTAGATGTAAACAAAGCAAATGTGAAAATAACACTTCTTTATAGAATTTAGCTCAAATGAATTGCAAATACTTTTCTTTTTGCTGACTGTAAGTGTAGCACAGACATGGCTAGCACAAGACTAATAAGATTTAGACAGAGTTGCCCAGGGAGATGCAAGATTGACATTAGTACATTGAAACTGAACCTGATATGGGTTTTGAACAGAGAACACCTGTCTTTAGAGCACAAACAAAGCTCATTTTAACAACTGTAAAGACACAAAGAAAACAAAACTATTTACATACTGGAAAATCCCACCAAGTTCCAGCTGTCTGCTTTTCTTCCAAATTATATCTAAAGCATCACAAACTGTGTTTGTGTGTTGTCAAAAAATCAAAATGGGGGAAAAATGGGATGGGGATAATAATGACAGGAAGAAGATTTTTCTCTGTTTCTATTCCCAAAGAAAGAAACTTTAATCTTCCTAAACATGGGTAGTCTCTTGAGCATTAAACTTTTTAAGCTTGGTTTATCTCCTGTTTATATCAATGAAACAGACCAAGGAAACCATGATAATGTTAAGTCAGTGGGTTCTGGAGGAACCTTCTATGTGGGAAGCACAGGAGCAGCCCATAGTGCCCAGACAGGTAACAGCACTTCCTCACAGTTCCAGTAACTTGGCTGACTATGGAAAAATTATAAGGAAAATACATGTGTGGGCATGAAAAGCCTCAATCCCATCCAGTTAAGAGACAGCAACACTTAATTTTTTTGGTACAGTTTTCAGCTTTAATGTAAGCAGATTTGGTACAGAGCAAGTGGGAGAGGACTCAGAGGAGAAAATGTTTCAGGGGAAGGGATGGAGTGTTGCAGTGCCTTCCAGCAAGGCTGCCTTCATGACATGACACACATTTAACCTCAGAAATCACAGCAAAGTTGCTAACCTGTACAACTCATTTAAGTCAGGATCAACTCACCAGGTCTATTGTTTTAGCCTTTTTCTTGGATTTATCATCACACCAGGTTTCACACCAAAGCCACTCCTGAGGGAGAGACTTAATGGCTACTTGATGAATCATATTATTGGGAAGATCCTGTACAAATTTTGTAAAATCATATATTAGCATTGAATGTAATGTAACTGATTATCAAACTACTATTTAAAAGTATTTTTGCTATTACCATTTCTGCAAATTGTTCTTACATTTCCTTCTAAGTGCTCACCTAATTCTTTTCCAAGTAAATTCAGTACTTAGTCATGCTCATTTTGATGGCCAATCCCACCTCTCATTTGTCAAGCAATTTTTTCTGGGTCCTTACATCCGTCCTCCCTCAGCTTGACATAAGCAGTACTTCTGTCTGATACCCCTGGTTCAGACAGTGCCTGTCATGCTATAAACATTACTAAAAAGCAAAACTCAAATCAGATTTCCATCCCTTAAATTTGAAAAACAAACCCCCAACTCAAAAAACATATAATACAGGATTATGCCTCTACTCTAAATTGAGCCAACTTCTAGGAAAATGGATTCCAGAAACACAAGCTTGAGAAGGAAAAGCTTTCAAACTGCTGTTCTGGCTATGTTCCTTACTTCACTTGTGGGTTTTTTTGACCTTTATTACACAGTCAGGTAGTCTCATCATGGAAACTCTGAACCAAGATCTGGCTGAATGCAGGGAACAGCATTTATGAACAAGAAAACCCTCGGGTAGTGGCTCGCTGCACATACTTGGGCAGAGTTACAAACAGCAGGGGTAATAACTGGCACCTCCATTTGTAAGCTCCCTCACGTGTGCAACCCTTACATCATATTTTAGAATAAATGTCAGTACCCAAGTATTAGTCATGTCTTATTTTGCCAATTCACACTGCTAAACGTGACAGAATAAAATAGCACATATTGCTGCATTATGAAAGATGTATCATTTAATTCAAATACAGACATTAGTACAGAAAAATTACATCAAATATAAGTATACAGAGAGCCGAGACATTCAACATTAATTGAAATGCTTTATTTTTTGAACAACTTATAATTTTTGGAAGATTAAAAAATGGTTTATCACCATTTCAATTCCAAAAGAAGAGAGACTGGTTTTCTGTTGTGCCTCTCTGACTTTCTAAATGAAATCACAATTCCTGACTTACTACAGTACTTTTAGAAGCTATGAATTTAAAAATTGTTACATGCAGTAAAAAGTAGAAAGTCAGCTGTTAGTTCCAGGATTTAAAGTAAATGAAAAAAAGAATGAATACAAAAAACCCTCTGAACAAAATTACTGTATTGGAAGTGTAGTTTTTATGATGTGTAATTTCTTCTCCCTAGGAGCTCTATACTTATTCTCCTTGGCATTTAAAATCACCATTTCCCCTTCTATCTACTTCTCTTTTGTGGTTTAACTACCACCCATGAAGATGGCACTGCCAGCAGATTAGCAGAGAGCTGAGATTGCTGCTTCTTTGAGAAAGGCAGCGAGCACTCCAGACAGGTATTTAAAATGAAAACAGTAATAAAAGAGTCATAATGCATCCTTATTAGTAGATGAAAGCTCTCCAGGTCTCAAATACATTGCACTGTGGTTTGTATTTCCAGGAGTATTTGCTGTAGTTTGTGTGAGAAGTAGCAATGAAGATAGCAAGTAGTTCCTATCAATATTATCAAACCAGATTATTATGGAAATACTACTTTGAAATATTCACTTTCCAAAGTAATTCCAATTCCATTCTGCCAAGATTTAGCTACCTTAACATCTGGTCCTTAAGTGGCTTTTGATTTGATCCACCAGGCTTATAAGAGATATTTGGTATCATGTATTAATGCTGTAATTGGAAATGTAAGAATCTGAAAATGAGAAGTTTTAATATTTTGAGAACATTAGGTAAGACCAATTTTCTGAAAACCAGCATTATGGTGGAAACCCTGTAACCTCTGAATCTTAAAAGGTCTTTCTGAAAGACACCTTGTACATGTGGGTAAGACTGTGTTTGGAGAATGTACAGCTCTATCACATCAGGACTCTGCCTGGGTGATACAGGGCCAGTAATTCATTCTGGTGTCCAGAAAGAGGTGAACTCTGACTGTTGCTGTTATATCAGTCTTTTGCTCTTAACATACAGCTAAAGGCTGCTCCAGCTCCAGCTGCCCAGTCTAGTCTGAGTTTTTAGTGCAGCTGTATTTCCACTTTTCTTTGTCCAGTATCATAAGAATTGCTACTTCCAATTTTTACTTTTATTTCTGGGAAAAAGCCATGCAAGTGGCAATAATGTCCTTATGTAAGAGGAACTTGCTTGCGGAGCAGGGATGTGGAAAAGCAGTGAGAAATTGTGGGCTTTGCTACTGTGGGATCTCGTTGCTGCTAGAGGCAGATAAAAGTTTTTTGTGCTTTAGTAATTCCACAAGAAAAACACCAAAAGGAGGGACAATCTCACTTATGAAACCTTCTGAAGTTCACCCAAAGTGAGACAAACTCCAGCCACCCCAGGGTGACCATGTACAGCAACCACCAGAGTGCGTTTGCAGTTAGCTTAAAAAAGAAAATTAAATTTACATTAATGGAAAAAAAGAAGAAAAAGGAAACAAGCTCTTGCTAAACAAGAATACAATTATCATTATCAGAATATAGGGTTATCATCAGAAGAACACAAATGCACACAAAACGACTACAAATAAAGGTGAGAAGTCCTGTATGTTGGGGTTTTGTCCTCATTTTTGAAGTTAAAAATAATCATCAGTGTTCAGTTTTCTGAACTGTGCTCATATGCACACCTGAAAATGGGCTATAACAGCAGTAAATGGCAAATAGTTTTGGAATTATATAACATTTATGGTGAGATACAAGATATTCCATGCATATTGAGAAAGATAAAGAAAATAAACCCAAAAATGCTTAAAGCCATATATACCTGATCTAGATTTGACAGACTGTTTGGATCCTGGCTAAGAGCCTGGTACTGGCCCCGAAGCCTGTCTCCAGCTGCAATCTTCCTGAACTTCTTCAGATCCACAACATACAAGGCACTAAAAGGAATTTAAGAAAAATAATTAAGATTTCTGGGGTTTCACCTTCTTTTTGATAACAGTAATAAAAGTAACAAGAAAGTAAAACATGTTCCCATCCTGAAGGGATATTTTTCCTTATTAAGTGGCTGAAGCTAACATAAAATAGTGAAATCAATATGTCATCAGAATTCCTGCCTCATTCATCTCTTGCTGAGAATGGCTCTTGAATGCCTCAGTGATCAACGCCAACACCCAGATTTTAATCCAATTCACAAACTGCACAAGAAGTGTGTAAGGGGTTGTCCTACCTAATGTGGTATTTCCTTTTCCCGAGGTGTGAAGCCCAGTATCCCGATTTCCAGAAGCGGTACCCATCCATCTCTCTGCGGCTGTCACAGAAAGGAGTGTATCCGTAGGGAGCTCCGTTTAGGTCTAGGTCTCTGAGTTCTTTCAGGTCACTTCTCACAATCTAAATAAGAACATATTTATTTTTATAATTCAGTACTGTTTCTATGACGGTAGGTATTGCAGCAGGTTTCACAATGTTTAATTTTAATTAAAAAACCCCCCTGAGACACTACAACACCGGAATATAGATAAAGTATTCCGGTGGGAGATATTTACCAAATTATTGTTCAAGAAAAAAAAAAGTGTTTATTATATTATTAACAGTGGCCATCTGTGTAACACATTTATTGAGTAAATTAAATAAAATTGGCAATATTTTTTTAATTCACAGACCAGTATTTCTGGTTGCCCAATATTAAATTCCTTAATTAAGGAACTTAACTTTTGAAATCTACCAATCATGTCCCTTCTAAAGAATCCTTCCTATTTGTTACCCAACTTGGGCGCTCCAAAATTATTGCATCATGTGAAAAATCCTTGTATCTAATAGCAAAGTACTTTCAAACAGAGGTTATAGTGACATTTTACAAATGCCCTTTATTTGCTAATCAATTCTTCTTCCATCAAACCCCACTTACCTAATTTATCAGAGGTAAAAAAAAGTTTTAGCTATCTGGGAGCACAGAGAAATCCTTACAGTAGTTAGGACAGACAACCAGTGTTTCCAGATGGTGTATCCAGATGAAATTGCAGAAAGTTGCAGTCTGAATTGCTACGCCTAAATTTAATTTATTCTTGAGCTTTGGAAAAGGACCAAAATACATTAGAATTTGTCCTGAGGTTTTTAATAACCTTGTGATAAAACTTCATAAATTTCTCATCTGAGACAGCACTTTGCCTTTCAGTATATTATACAATGTTCATTCCTGAATGAAGGACTGCATACAAATTTAAAATAGAGGCAGGATTAATCTTGAAGAATTTCAGCCATCTAGAAGTTGTTCAAATGGTCCAAATCACCTCAGACTCCTGCCATAGTGGAGAATTCCTCTCACAATCAGCCCAGAGACGGAATCACTCCAATATGCTTTCAGTGAAATGCACCTTTAAGATAACACCCAACTCTCCAGGTGTGTTCCTCTCTCCACAGACAATTTAGGACAACTCAGTGTAGTGAAACTCTTAATGTCCACGTGACTGAAGACAAGTGAAATTCTTGCATTTACATTCTGCAACACCACTGGTTCTGTTTGTGTCTTTCGAGACCAATATCTGAATAAAATGGCCAAAGAGAATGAAACTGGATCAATTTAAGCCCAAATTAATTCCTCCTACAGTTAATATACCATTGTTTTTTCTTACCTGGTCAGCATCGACAAATATTACTTTATCCACAGCCAAAGGGAAAAGAACGTCCAAGAAAAGAATTTTGTAGCCCCAGATAATTCTTTGTTTTTCTGTCTGTTGATAAAGCCAGCGGGGCCACTTATACTGTACCAACTCATACTTGAACCCATACTTTTTAGCCATGTGAGGAATTACATCCTAGAAGAACCAAAAAACCATCAGGTGCACATATATAAGACACACGAGGACTCAAAAGGAAAAAGAGGGAATGCTACAATGCAGCTGCAGCCGTGTTGGCCTTACTGACTACACAATTTATTATTTGAAAATGTTCCCTTAGTTTTAGCAGTACCCTCAGGTACACCAATAGAAAAAGCATTTCATGCAAGCTCTTGGAGACTATCAGAAAAGAATAAATTATTATAATTTGTCACTAGGCATTGTGTTCCAGAAGAGAAGATACCTTATACCTAACACTTTTAAAACTATTGGTATTTGATAGATTCAGGGATCATTTTCCACTGTGAAAATTTGATTCGAATTATATAATTAGTCAATAGTAATTTTAATAAAAATTACTTAAAATTTTAAAGTAAAAAAAGAGGAAGACTTTTCTCCTACCTTAAATGTTGGGGAGAGATAGTTTTTCAGAAACCAAAACTTAACTGGTGTTTTTGTATGACGTAGGACAGAAAGCATCATAATTCTGTGGAAATATAAGTCTACAATAAACAAACAAATACACTCTGGTCATTAAATTTCAACTGCACTTAGAAAGTACTAAAACTCTCACAGTATAATTTTCTTTAACCCAATTTAAGTAGAAATTTTTATCTATTTCTAATTAAAAGCTTTAAAGAGCATGTGTTCAAGGGCACTTTGAGATGGCCTTATTTGATCCAGACTGGCAAAACAACAGTAAAAGGAACAATTCCAAAAGTGAATCTATTAACATATTTTATTCTAGGAGAGGTGCCTGACAAAATTAGAATAATGGTTAGTACCTTATATTAACTTGGCTATGAAATAACTAATTTTATAACATACTGGTTGAGTTTAATAGGTTGCTGAAAAGAAAAAAGCAAAGTTCAAGTCAGATCCTCTTCAGAAAACCCTTAATAACTGTAAGTATTCCTATTTTGGGTTCAATTCTTTTTCACTATTGTGGTCTTTGTTTGGTGTAACCAGACAGGTAAGCAATGCATTACAACCTTACAAGAGGTCAAGTCTGCCTTAAAAGTCAAGACATGATGAACTCAAAAATAAGACAAAGCAGCAGGCAGAACATTTTAAGATTACTTTTTCTCCTTTAAAGTAAATGTGCCTTTCCCTTTATGAAGGTGGTTGCAGGTTGAAGGAAAGAATCACAATGCTCAAACTTCAGATGATTCAGCAATCAAATCACTAAATCTGTCTGTGCTCAAATCAGAAAAGTAACAGAGATGGCTGTGAACAGATCAGGCAACACTATAAAAATTCCTTAAAAGCAATCACTGCTCACTGAAAGGACCTTGAGATAAGTAGGGTCACATGTGCATGTAGTGAATCCAGTTTGTACTAAACACAAATAGATACAACTCTAACGAAGTCACTTCTGTTGTGTCTTTATACAGAGAGGCTGAACTTCACCCTTTATGCTTGTACTTCACACATGAAAGACATTTTCTGTCTTCAAAGAATAATGGTATTTTTGAACATCTATATGTTGAATCACTTTGTTCTTAAAGATTAATTTAGTCCTCACTGTATACAACTTTTCTCTGTTTTGAAAATTTATTACTTAGATGTTGGTTAAAAAGTCAGTTTCTTTAGGTTGCTTAGTTTTACTAATAGAGTATTGCTATGAAATTCTTGTTTCCCCTTTTACCTTTCCTTACCTTAAAAAACGTTCATATAAATGGCCTGAAGCAACAGAAAAAATGTTAAGAATATCACTTTTCTTTTCCTTCTCATCTGTTGGAATTTCTTCTGAAAATCTAAGAATTATTATAAACAATTATATAAAGTAAACATTCAGCAGAAAAAACCCTACTAAATTATCATTAAGCTCACAGAGAGTCAAAAATAAGAAAATATGCAAAAGAAATACATATCCTACAGTAAACAAATACACACACATTCTACTTCCACTGCATGTGCCTATGATACCAAAATCTTTTGGGAGCAACAAATCATACCCAGTCACTCAGGACAAACAACGGCACTACAGCAGTCTCCAATATTTTCATTCAAACAGAACCCAAATTTGACAAGAATTCCATGTTTTATCAAAGCAAAAAAAAAAAAAAAAATCAGAAACACACACAGCCAGAATATCTTGAGAACCGGTAATTTTTAAAATCAGAGACAGTTGCTTTCCAAGCTTCATCCACAAGCATTCTACAGCAGAACAACCAATGCATATTCTGGAAGTGAAGGAAGTCTGCACAGCTGCATAGGTGGTTAAACTGAATATATCCTCTAAAATACAGACTGAGCATAAGAAAAAGATGGCCACACAAGGCCAAATCACATATTTAGCCCAGCACCATCCCAACAGCAAATGACAAGGCTGAGGAGTTGCAGCCTTCCCCAGAATACTCTCACAACTTTCAGTGGTCTCTAGTGATGGGATTTCTCAAGTGTTTTTGTAACACTAAGCTCTTCTTCAAATTACTCCAGTTCCTCTCTCTGTAAGCTAACCTATGTATTTGAGGTATGTTGTACAGAGGTTTCTGTTTCTGCCGCACAGCATTTTTTGCTTGTTTTGAATACCAAAGTCTACCAGGACTGGTTTTTAATCATGCGCCGTCCAGCACACAGAGCCAGAGGATGGTGGCTGCAGTCACCCTCAGGCACTGCTTCACAGATCTCAGAACTGCAGAGCCAGATTGGTTACAGAATGGCTTGATACCCTTGGAAATTCACCTCAATAGTCTCTTTTGTGAGGTGAGTCATTCCTCACACACTTAGATTGCATGAGTCACTCCTATTACTTTTTCTTCTGGTTATATCCCTTTTAAAAGTATCCTTTAGAAAGTGTAAAAATAAGTATCCTCATAATCTTGAAGAGCAAATGAGACAAGTCTCAGATCTCCATTGTATTCAAAAGAATTCAGATCACTCCACTAATACAAAGCTGAAACCTCAGAAAAAGCTGAGAGGCTGCAATGTGTTTAAGTGGTGTGAATAATCTTTTGAGAAACCCACATTCTTTCACCATGCCTGAGTGAAAAGAGAGAGACATCAGTGGAGTGGCATTGTCTGCATGGTGTGGCATCTTCAAAGAAGACAGACAACCTCTCAACCAGCACTGAACTCTCACAGGCTAAACAGACTGCAGTTCACAGGTCCAAGCAGTCTGTCTCCTTTCTTCCTGACTTTTTGTCCTATGTCTTATATTTAGTGATAGCACGACTGAAAGAATGTCAAGCTCTTTAGAATGCAGCCATCACATGTGAAAAAAGAAAATTTGATACAAGGATCTTGAAAATATTGATTCTGCAAGCTTTACAGAAAGCAGAAATCTTCCAAAGCTGCTGGGCTGGCCTGCAAGGTCACGTGGGAAAAGCAGCCAGTTGGAGAAGGGCAGCTCAGTTAGGAAAGGGCTTGGGCAATGTGGTGTGCACATCTCCCATGACAGAGCACACGTGGGTTCCTGTAGTGAACAATGTGCTGGTGGATATTCTTTTCATTCTGGGATAACAAAATAAAAAAAAAAAAAGGCAAAGGAGAAAATGAAGAGGAACTGGAAATGCAAAGGAGAGATTAAGAATGGAATAAAAAAGGAGATGTACAAGACATTATAGCTTGTCTTTACCCCTTTTTATTTACATTATAAATCCCTCGGAGGGCCTTTTTTACACATTTGTATCACTATCAAGTAAGAAAATTTACTTGCTATGAGTAATAATAAGCATGTCCTGGAACAGTTGAAGTAGAAGCAAATTATGCATTACCTTGTAACTGATTCCACATTTCCTTTTTTTCCTATTGTTCCGTCTGTGAGAAGCTCTTCATTCACTTTATCAGGCTTTTTCTGTACCTAGTCAGTAAAATAAATGCATTTGTGCAACTTGAGAAGGTAGTTGATAGTAATTACTACTTGCAGTGTGATATCTAACTACTATGTACTAACTGGCTACAGCCACTAAGTATGGTGATTAATAAATTAGCCAGCATGTTCAAGCCCTCTGTACACCTTTATGCAAACAATAACTGCAAGTGTGGCAAATTTTATCTCATTTTCCTCCCTAACGAGTTTGTGATCCAGCCATTAGCTGGCAGAAGTGTAGCACCTCACAATGGAACTTACCTGAGAGGAAACTGTCATTCTCATAAGCCCTTCACAAGGAGAAAGTGACAAATTTGTCACTAAAACATAAGCTCTTCCATCCAACTTAAGCAATTTCTGCTGTCTTATCCAGATGCTTACAAAGGCTCAAGATTAATTTCATTTACCACCTCAATTTCCTTGATTAAAAGAAATCTAATTGCTTTTGAAAACCAAATAGCTTCTTACACCCTGAATGTCTGAACATACTCGATTCTAATCATATTAATTTCACATGTTTATATTGTCAAGCTAAAACAGATTTCAGTTGACACGAAATCAGGAGTCTTTTTAGCCAATGCTCCTGAAGGCCCATCCTGATCACAGAAGTGATTCCAGAGTTCAACTGAATGGCAGAGTTTACATATTCTAGTTATGAGCTTAATACATACCACCTTTCACATAGAATAATATTCCTATTTTGGCTCAAAACTGGAAAATTAGGCACCCTTTTACCTACCCTCTGTAGTTTAAAGACAGGCTCATCATGCTCCAGAGTCTTACACATTTTCTCTCGGTTCTAGAAACTTTCAGTTACAGGATTGAGCAAGAGACTCCTATCTGGTGTTTTAAAATATTTACAAAATAGTGGAAAATATATAGTATTATGAGGCTCTTTCTCCTCAATATAAGTGGTGCCTCATTAGCTGTTTTTGATACATCTAATGAAAGTAACATCATTTCATTTACACAAATTTGGTAGCTTAAGGTAAAATTCAACACACCTAATTTTGACTTCCACCCTGGATATCTGCACTTTGTGTAAAATCTCTCCTCAGTCACTGGAGAGAAACAGATGTCTCAAGAGGTGGTTTAAATCCATATATGAGCTGGGATAAGCAGTCCTTTGGACTCTCTCCTGCTAAGCAGAGAGGGAATTTAAGTCACCAAGACTACATGCTTGGACACCTCGAGCTAGATGAGATAAATGTTATCTATGTTTAACAGCTATTTAACAAATCTCCCACACAATTAGTATAACCTGATTGGATCAAATTAACTACATTAATTTGCACATCCTTCTCTTTAATTATACAAAATCTAAATTATATATTTCAGTATACATATTTCAGTTAAATATAGCCTGAGACACATAAGATTTAGTCATATTTCATATAAGGAAACACTGCATACATACCTGAACTTTGATAATTTTGCTTCTGAAGTTGTTTAATACCACAATAACGTCTGTCAGGTCAGCTACAGAATCTGTTCCTTCATGGCTGTGAGGAGAAAAAAACTCATGCAAATGTACTGTCTCATTAAAATATGTATTGTTACATATTGTAGTGGGTTTAATCAGAGAATAAGGTTTAGAATTCCTGATATTTACAGAAAAAAAATTACTTCACTTGCACCTAATTCTATTTTAACTTCAAAAACTTTCTGCGTTTTATTCATCACCAGACATTGCCCATAGTTGTAGCCCTCACTTTTTAATTTGAATTTTCAAAGGAAATTTACCAATCAATAAAAAATGCAGTAACCTAGCGCTAAACACATTATTATGTATTAACAGATATATATATTACATTCAAATATTAAACAACAATTTATTTTTCAAATATGGAAAACATCTTAGAAATTGTATGATGGTATTAAATGTACTTTTAAATGAGATCTGAGTAAAAAAGTACAGGGAAGGCTTCATCACAGTGCTGAGATAGTGAAGATTGACTTTCAACTGGCTGGCTTTGGAAACTGTACCCCTGAAGACACAGCTGTGCAAGCACCACATGAACCTCTGCCCTACTGAACATCAGTTTAAAGCCATTCAGGTGTCTCCAAACTGTACTGCAGTGCACAGAGTAGCTAATATGAAAAATGCTACCGTCCCTGTTGCTGTTACTGTGATACAGTATAATAACAACATAACTTTCAAATTTTCTAGCTTTTACACCTCAATAGCACATATATTTCCCCTTCAATCCTTTCTGTCTTTTATGAGCATTATGTGGGCTTCTCTTGCTAAAGCTAAGCATGCAAAAAATGGGTTTAAGAAAGTAGTCTGCTACCCCTTAGGCTTCATTTTTTTTTCCCTAGAAAACAGAAATATTTAAATCTTCTTTCAATGTGTATCACACCACTTACCTAAACACTGCAGGATTTTACACACTCATCTGAATTTTCTATTTAATAAATTTTTTGTAAAATGTGCCTGTAGTCACTAAGTCTCATAGAGATGGCCTATCCTTGCACAAAACAATGTTCAGGATTATCTGAACTTTTCTACTCTCCATTGTAGTTTTATTTTCACACTTTTAAAACATCATACACATGCATGCCCAGCCAACAATGATCTTTTCATCACAGGGATGTATAGTACTCAGATATGAATTCCATTTTAAATAAAGTGTGTCACTAAAAAGTTCTAAAATAGTAAAATTAGATCCAAAAACAAACTGCTGATAGCAGCAGCTGGCCCGCTGTTCCCATTTTTGCCCCCAATGTTTACACAACCAAAATTTTCAGTTATTCACTCAGCTACCTCAAAATCCCTACGCTATGAATTTTGTAGGTAGATAAAGAGGATTCTGCTGATAAAGAGGATTTTCCAAAGTCTTTACAATATTCTCAAACTGTTTGATTTGGATGTAAATTCAACAACATTGCCTTATCTCCCTAAATCTCCTTCATGGATGCCTCCCTCTGGGCCCCATCTTTACTGAGTGCCCAACTGTTTTACTCTGCATAGAGCTCAGTTTGATGAATTTCTGTCCTACTATGAACAACCTTTTTAAAACCAAGCAAAACATCTTGCATACTGACAGCACTATTACGTAGGTAATAATAGCTACCTTATTGTTATGTAATTGTTGTCAAAAGCTAAACGTGCCTAGCAGACTATTTATGTCACAACTTTAACAACACGTTTCAAAACACTTAGATGCTTTTATTACAAATACAAGTACGTACCAATATAATACAAATTATAATTTTCATATATAATGGGGAACAAAAGAATTGGAGTTCAACAAATGGAGATCCTTTAAAACCTCAAGCCCAAGAAACAAACATAAAAATCCTTGCCCAAATTATAAAAGATATAACTTTCAGCTAAGCAGTCTTCACGACATCAAAATAAATTATATCTACCTGCCTTTTTAAAAAACGAAATATTCATCAGGATTTTATATACACCTTTAGCTATAAATTATTTTCTGCACTCTTATCTTGCAATACCTACTTGTTTTCCTACCAACATCAGAGTCAAAGTTCCAGTAATAAGCAGTGCTCAGATTATTGCTGAGTATAACAATTTTCATTCTCCTAATTTTCATAGTAATTTATTAATAACAAATTGATTACAAGCGTGACTGCATCAAAGTAATGATCCTTGTTAGAAGCAGTCTACAAGAAGAAAGAGGCAGCTTATTTCAAATGTTGTGTATTTACATATTGTAAAAATAAATTACTTCCAACTATGAGAGAAGCAAGTAAGATGAATACTGAGATGTAGAACATTCTAAAACTCCTTTTATAATGTGCAGGCCTGTGCCTCAAAAACACCAGGTTCATGTCACAGTTCAGCAGGGGAGGGTATGACTAATATATATGGATGGAGAATATACTGCAGTAGCTCTTGGCAAAATTCCATCCTATCAAACAGTTGCCTGAGTTCTGATGCAGCTTCATACTATTAATACTGTAAAAGAAACATCAAAGATCCTGGTGCAAACATACTTTTCCTGTTGTACTTTAAGTCTACAGCTTGTAATAATGAAATGAAATAAATTGTATTGTTTAGATTCCTCATGAGGTATTAGTTTTGCTAACTTAGCTGAGTTCAATTAAGCCCATTTGTGTTACATAGGGCAAATGGGCAAAACCCCAGCAGATCATTTAAATTTCCTTTGATCCAGGCTAGAATGTAGAGTGGTTTTGTTTCATTTTGTTTCATTATTTAACTCAACTACACTTCATTACATTATTTTTTTAAACCATGCTATCTTATATAAATCACTTAATATATCTCAAGAATTAAATGCTAAATTAGACAAATGGTACAGCTACAGTTGGTAGAGATTAGGTAAACCTCTAAGGGTAAGGAATATGTTTTTCTGCTTTTTCAACAGATTGTAAGTTATTTCTGGAAAAAAAAAATTGAAAATTGCAAACAAATAGAATGAATCTAACATCCCATTAATATTTCTCCCTGTAAGACTGATATTAATGTATTAGCTGAATGTTCAAAACCATAAAGAGGTTTATCAAGTTTTTTGTTTCTTAATAGTAGCTGATAATTAACAACATACGGAACTATGTATTCCTGGGCTTCAAGTAATAATAAATATTTTATAAGAAATAGACCTATTTCAAGCCACACAATTACTTTCAGGGGGAAGAGAGATAACAGGAAAAAGAAAAAAAAAGGAAGAATTGAAACTGAAATTAAATAAACAATACTGCGCCTCTAGAAGGGATTAGATCTAAAGCTTCAAGAGAAAGCTTTCATATGCTGTAGGTCTATGCTGCTACATAAAACATGAGGAAAAGGTGATTCTTCTAAGGAATAGCTGGCATGACAGTGAGCACATATATTCCTTTATATGAAAATCAACCATAGAAATTACAGATCTAGAAGCCACAGAGATGTCAATGCCAGTTATGGGAGTACAACTTTACTTCTATGTACAGAGGTTTCTCCCGAGAGAGGGAAATGTGGCACAGTCAACATGCAGGATCTCGAAATGAAGGGTGCTTTTATATCCTAACGTGCAGGTGTAACCACAGTGATCCTTAAATGACTTAGACAACTAAGAAACACTCAGAATTGATTGAAGAAAAAAGTCTAGAACTGAAATGACCATAACGCTTCTGTTAAAATAGGATGCCACCTATAAATATACTGCATTCAGAGGCACCCTTCAGGGCTGAAAAAAATTATGAGAGGGAAATTTGTGGTACTTCCTCCACCTGATCAAGACAGTTCTGGAAAGCAATGCTGCATTGGACATACTCTTGAAATTACATGTTAAGTATGTTGGGAATGCCAAAATATTAATCAACAAAACCATGCGTGACATTTCTACAGAATTTGGTGCAAGCAATTGTGCGATAATGCTAACCATGCGTGGAACTGACAGGGCAAGGGTCTGGTAGCTGTGGAACTGTATAGTAAGAGACACTGCTAGCATCTAGTCAAGCTGAGCAGCTTAGGTTTATTATGCATTAACATACTGAAATGCCTTCAAAAACATATGAAGCCATCAAACAATTAACAGTATAAAGGAAGTAAGGTATTCCTTACAAACTTAAAATCATCATTTGCATCTTATACTTTTTTGCATGCTATTTTGGCTTATTTTCCTTCAGTATTTGTCAGCTCTTTTCAAAACATGTTGCACTTTCAGATTCATTTTTGTTTCCAAATCATGAATTCATACTTACGAAAAAACCTGATAAATCTCTTCAGATCTTCCTTTACGCAATCTCAGTGTCCAAGCACCTGGATTTGCTTTCAGCTGAAAATACCCCTACGAAAAAAAGACAGGCACTTGTTCTGGTTGCATTTCAGACTCAACCATCCTCATATACAAAAATCAACTATCCAACCTTTATACTAGCCCTGAAAGGAGTGTGTCAGTGATGCAACCAGCTATCACTTTGAAACTCAAAATTTTTGTCTGGAACAACTTTCCAAGTCAACACAATTCCTTCCCATTTTAGGAACACTGCAAACAGCTATCGCTACGTTAAAGTCAGACAAAGCAAGCTTTGAAATGTGAAGAATTGTTAGAAGTTTCATCACGCCAAACATCATCCACTGTTGAGACCATATTCAGTACTTGTGCAAAAATCAAAGATTCACAATTTATTAAGCATTTCATTCCTTATGATACAGTATTTACAGAGACTAGAGAACAGCAGATAGGTAAAAGGTCTTACTCATTAAAATCCTTCCCTATCAAATTCCCTTAGCCAATAGAATATAAATCTTTCACTTCAGAAGTCACATGGTCTTCTGCTCTACAGACTGCCAACATGAAAAATAATTACTTTGCAAGATGAGAAGAATTCTCCGGGGTGGATATGTCCCACAGAGGCTCTAAGCACTTACCCGAAGCATCTAAAATAGGAGCCTTCTTTTGCCTGGACCCTTGTGTAACAACAAGGGTTATTTTAATCAGAACGTGAATCATACCTTACATTTGTCAGGGAATCTCAACCTGAATATAACTACCTCCTATCACCTACTAGAGGTAATTAGGCTACCAGTTTAGGCACTTCAGGCAAGAGTCTAAAATTAGGCTATATTCAAACCTATACTGGATCACAGGAGAGGTGTGGGGGGGAAAGCTCAGCAAATTGGAGATGAGCTCAGCTCCAGGATGTGCCTGTTACTTTTAGCATTACAAAGCTTGCAGCACAGAGAAGTGGATTTAAAGAATGAGATGCTCATGAAAAATTCTCACAAGAAGTGTGCAATTGTAATGACTATTCCCGTACTAAGTACTTACAAGGTTGGCCATCACAATAGTATCAACCATGACAGGATTCTTCTTTGTGCCCAGAGTGAACTGTAACCCTCGAGGAGGTTGTCCAGTTGTCACATCAAAGCAATGTCCTTCAAGCAATATATATTCCAGTTCATATTCTGCTGTAACTGCCCCTTTTATCTATGGAAGGAACACTTCATCAATAAATTATGTCACTTAACTATGTGGGAAAAGCAAAATATTACAGTCACAAACATGTTGTGTGGGATTTACCTCAAGGTAACTGCCACAGTAAAAAAAAAACCCAAGAAAGGTCCATCCAAAAGGAACTTCACTTAATTATAAAACAGGCATCCAAGGCAAAGAGGAAGGATCACTCTCTGGAGGGACCTCCTCTCCACTGACTGTTGAGGAAGCTGAGGCACCTCTGCTTTGGTAAGGTAAATCCCAACTTTACTTTCACAATACACTTTCCAAATGCACAGCTTTGGTCAATCAAACACCTTCAATATTTTGCATAAGCTTATTGACTCAAATAAATCTAATGACTTTGGATGATAATTATTATTAAATAATAATTGAAAGAATTGTGAAAAAAAAAGAGGGTGACATACACTTTAAACTACATTAATAAACAGTCATATATTCCAGTTTATATGAAGATTTACCTAGGTTACAAGAACTAGGAAATATAAAGAATCCTTTAATTGCTTTACTTTTATCTTAAATGTAGTATTTCTCTAAACACAAAGTTCAACATAGCAGGTTAATTACTTTCACTTGTATTTTGCATTCTGATCTTTTTCTATTCCATTGCTTCCTTTAAGACTTGTCTTTTTTTTTTTTTTAAGAGAGAAAATGAAAAAAAACGTGATGACAATAGAAATGGTGAAATATTCACTAAATAGTCAATTACCAAAGAAGATATTTCCAGAGAACAGACTGGAAAATATTTCCACTTCCCTCTTGAAGTAGAAGGGCCAACACAAGTTTTACAGTGTTTGCAAGCTATTACTTACTTCCTGCAAATGAATGTTATCAAGATCACAGGAACTGTTTACTGCTTCAACCAACCAGCTTTCAGGAGTGATCATGTTTAGGGTCAAAAGAGGTGATTCTGGCAATTCTAGGAATTTTGCTACAGGTTCAGAAGGAAGGTGCTTGTTGATCCCGTAAGTTAATTCTGGTTCCAGAACAAAACGATAGAAACTGTTGAAAAAGAATGTGACAAAACCCCAACTTTTACTGAAGTACGGAGTTCAAACATGAAGCTCTTCTAAAATGTTTTCAAATATAGTGAATATTTACCAATTATGATGATGTTTGGAGGCAAAGAAGCTCCCTATTCTTTTGGAATACCATCAGACAAAACCTACAGCATCTCAAACGGGCTGGTAGATGAACAGAGACCTATTCACTTTTGGTAATTTTGCTGTGGACGTGCCTGTTTTCCATTAACACTCTAAAGGCTGTGAAAGTGAATACCCAAAAGGGGTATCCAGACATCTTGACTGCCAGCGGTCTTCAATTCTTAGAATCTGTATCACCGAACTG
Organism: Cnemophilus loriae; assembly: GCA_013397755.1. NCBI lineage: Eukaryota > Metazoa > Chordata > Aves > Passeriformes > Corvidae > Cnemophilus > Cnemophilus loriae. The sequence continues at coordinate 1,693,932 of VZTF01017494.1, read as the reverse complement.
AGCAGAAGGACTAATCTCTATCGGACAAAGAGGCTTTGAGAATGGCTCCTGTCACTAGCAGCAGCAAAGACAGAGCAGAGGAAAGGTAGGGTTTCTCTGTTCCTCTCCAGCTCTTCCCCCATTTGTTCCACATGTAAAAGTTCTCCCAAGCACAAGGAAAGAACCAGGCACCAAGACCTGCAAAGTGCCCAGCTTCAAAAGCTATCATAACAATGTTCACACAAGACACTCAGAAGACTGATGATTAAGACTCTCTTGAGGAATAAGAGATGTGAGTAATTCCTCTCAAAATGAATAAAAACCAAGGACTTTTGTTTTGTGAGCAAGTGATTAATTCTCCAACTCTCTGGCTAAAGGATAGGCACTACCACCAGCCTCTCTCATAGGTAATTGGTAATATAGGTGTTATAATGATAGGTAAAATACCTGCCAAGCAGATGGCTGTGCTTAAACATTTCTCTTAGAGGGAAAGGAATCCTCTCTGGGGAATTAATTTCAGTGTAAATGTCTATCACTGAATTACTGAACCCTGATTTTTAAACACAGATGAAAGAAACTTCAATTTATGGCAGATACATTCAGGCTATCATACTCCTAGTGAAATATAACAACATCTCAAATGGAGACTGTACATTTATTAAGAAGAATTTAATTCCCAAGAGCACCAAATCTGTAAAACTCAGTACACAGACAGTGGGCTGTAAAGAAGGGAACAACTTAGTCAGATAATCTCCCTCTGCAAGTTTTCACAGGCATAAAAGACTCTGCACTGATTTCTTTAAGGCCTGTTAATGAAAGGTGCATTTGATGCACTAGACATGCTTGACACCTTAGAACAAGATCTTTTCTCTCAGCAAGTGCAAACTGCTTAGGTAACATTCAGTGAACAATGAGTCAACAAAAAGAAACCAGAAACACAAAGCAATGTTTACTTTTAAAGAAAATATACATCATTAAGGCTGTTTTTCCAAACTGAGCATGAAAAGCTATGAATTACTCACCTCTTCAGTGGTGCTTCGGACAGCTTAGATCTGCAGTTCAAAAATAACCTGAGTTTCATATTGATGATGTCCTTGAGTACCTACAGAAAAAAAATCTCTGTAAAAATGGTTCTTGGTAATCACCAAACTTTGAAAATAAGCCAAAGTTACCCTTGTGACATCCTGCCATTTCTCAAGTTTCAGCAGAAATCTCAAACTTTTTAAAGATGCAAATATATCTGTATATTAAAGGCTATTGTCAGATATTCTAAATAAAGATATGACCTTTCCTAAAACTGCGTGATTTAGGACGTGATATTCTTGATAGTCAAAATATTAATGTCTTCCCATACTGATGCAGCTTCTTCAAGAGCAGCCCTCCCCATTTTCCAATCCTTGAATAACTGATATTATCACCCTTGTTACACTGTGATTTTAAAACACTTGAAGGTCTCTAAGTACAACACATGCCCTTTATTCAACAACCATTCTTAAAACAATTACTTTCACTCTTATTAAAATAGTTGTATATGGAAAATTTTTAAATATAGTAAAGTTCAGAGAACTATTTTAATACTCAGTTATTTAATAATTTTAAATGTCAACAATATATGAATAATGTATTAAGCCATTCAATTAACTTCAAAACATTTTGGTAAGTTAATGTATTTCTATTTTTTTTTCTCTCCATTTCTTTATCTGCTCATCTCTAAAATACTAATGTTCTGGATGCTCCTATATAGGAACCATAATATTAGGACAGTATTTTTTTCTTATTTCTGTGAACAATCTGTTTTGCTTAAAACTAGCAAAGTTATTAATTTCTTTAAAGCACTTATAAAAACCTTTATTAAGTTACCTTCACTTCTGTGGTTTCTGATACAAAGTGCTTATCTGAAAGCACAAAGCAGCTGTGCCTACATTTACGGATATTAGAAATAAGACATAAAAGCTAAGTTACAACACCAATACTAGTAAGGCTAATATCTAAAATTACTACAATGGCAAATAAATTGGGAACAAAGCAAGGCAATAGTCATCATTAAATCTCTTTTATTATAACTGTAATTTTTCTTTCTTCAGTTCAACCCATGGCTTACACACATTCTTTACTACAATGCTGTAACTTTACTTAGCCTTAGGGACCTGTTTTGTTCCTAGTTTCTTATTCTCATCCTTTGTGTCACCTGAATACCATCACTGCAAAACTACTGAAAAAAAAATGAAAACTAGGGAATAGCATATTTGTGTGAACAAGTGAAGAAATAGGAAATGAGAACCCAAGAGCACTGGAAGCATAAGAAGAGAAAGCATTACATGACATAAGTTTAAGACCACCAAAATCAAAATAGAGGTCAAAGTGACTCATATCTATCTACCATTCAGAATGACAAGAATGATAAAAACCTGTATGGACTTTACCTTCAAACAAAACAAAACCCTCATCCCATTTGCAAGAAGGATTCTTCAGCAATCTGCATTGATAAGCTTTTGTGTGTAGAATGAAATTATCTTGCAGAAGGCTGACGTATCACCCCAATTCATCAGCTGACCATGAAATTTAGTACAGTAGCCAAAAAAAAGAGCCATTCTTAACTAACAATTATTCATTATCTCTGTGTTTTTCAACAACACAACTTCTGAAATACTGAACTTGGATCTATTATTTAGGGTGTCTGAGGACACCAAAAACCAGGGCATTTGAGTCAACACATGAAAATGATGACAAAATTAGGAAGACTCTTTTACAGGATACTTGAAGAGTTCAGTCTGTTTATTTAAATAAGAAAATTCAAAGAACATGGAAATTTAGTTCAGAGCACTGTAAAACATGGCTGAATTATTTCAGGAGGCCTGAAAATTATACAAGAGCTAGTTTTATTGTGCATGTGCACAATAAAAGTAATTTTCAAAACACTTACTTGAGTTACCACAACTCATCTGAAGAACATTAACTCAGTAAACCATGATTATTCAACCAGTCACTTGGAATTGTTTGTGAACTTCAGCATAAGATAAAGCATCTGCACTGGATACAAACTTATAATAGAATCTTGAACAGAACTGGCAAAATGATGAGAACATCCATGCTTACAGCATGCATCTAAATAAAAATCTGTAATGCCAAGTCTGAGTTTAACAGTCAGGTTAATTAGCCACTGGAAAAGCTCAGTAGGAGCTCTAATCTGTACTCAACTGCTTGGTAATATTTAAATTAGGAATTGATTAAAAAATTATTTCTGCTTCAAATACTAATTGTTAAAAAGAAGTCCTGTGACCTGCATTATATAGGAAATCAGACTAGATTATCTAAAGGAGCTCCTTCAGGGATTCCTTTTACTTTAGGGATGGAATAAGAATTTCTCTCTGAAGACAGAATGAACAAAGGACAAAAGGCAAAAGATAACTGACAGGAAAAAATAAAAGGTTTGATTTTTTTTCTCCACATTTTTGAATTAATGGATACTTACTGGAATAAGAAAAAAAACCCGTGAATGACACTAAGAGCATGTACAATAATATTTCCTCATGTTTTTGGTGAACCACGAGGAAAAAACCCCACAACTCTTCAATTTTGTCCTCCATTTTATCAGAAGGAATTTCTACTTTTCTCACATCACCTCAGAGATTACCTTCATAACTTCAGAACTAGTTAGCTGTTCCATATATTCTGCTGAGAACTTATGTGGTTCAGCTATGGTAAAGTTATGGCTGGTATTTAAATATTTAGAGTAGACAGTGACTCTGCCTTGTCTGGAAATACTTGATGCTGAAGTCTGTAACAAAACTTTTTGAAAAAAAGAAAACTTTTTGAAAAAATGGAATGTGCTACCTGCCTCACTCTAGAGAGGATTACAGCAGTTCTTATGATACAATCCAGCACATATTTTAAAAACAGACAGCAGCTTTGACTGAGCTCTCATTCTTTCTCTGATTCATACATTGCCTCTATCCTTAAATTGCCAGTCTCTCAGACTAAGCAGTAAAGTTTAGATTACAGCCTACCTATAGCTATTTACACCTCTCTCAATTTCAATCCCACTTTATATGAGTAATTTTTTCTTTGGATTTTTAATAAAAAATACTGAAAGATTTATTTGAAGTGACTATTAAGTGACAGAAAATAATATAATAATTTCACCAGGGTGAAAAAACCCAGTCATGATACAGACATATCCAATGCAGAATAGGGCAAGAATCACATGTTCTGCCATGGTAGTTACTCCACAAATTTTGCACCATGAATAGTTACCAACCCAATAGTCTTGGCTCTAATCCAATTATGAAATTATTTATGAAAAAAAGAGTCTTTAAATATAAATATATTCCAGTGATTAAAGTTTATAGTATTTAAGTCACCGATATATATAGTAAGCTAATCAGAAAGGCATTAATTTAAGAACTTTGAGTTTGGGCTTGCTGTATTTGTGTGCCTGTTTTGTTTCTACAGCAGGAGATGGTGGCTTTACATCTATTATATAGATATATATAAATATATATATAATTTTCAGGCTATTTTTCATTTTTTAAAAGATATTATTAAAAAGTTTCATCTACATTAAAATATGTCTGGTTTGTTTACTTTCAACAGCATTTCATTATTCTCTCCTAAGGGTTGGCTTCTTGAATAAAACTAGATCTCCTATGAATCAAGCAGGATCTGCAATAGCTGAACAGCTTGGGACACCATGGGAGTCATTTGCCCAGGCATGCATGAGGGAGCCTGTTGAGCTCAGAGGAATGGAGGTTTCTGCTCTGAGCTACAAGGTCCTTGATGTGATTTATACTCATAATATGAACTTCTGGCTAAATGGAGAGTTTCCAGTCCATTTCAACATGAAAATATTTTTATTTGGTAATATCAAGCTCTCATTTTAACTGAGAATGGTGAAATGAAAGAGCTGGTTCTAGAGAAAAGCTAGTATTTTGGAATCTCGAAATAGCAAAACTTTTCATGAATTTTAAAAAATGTTTTACTTTGCTCCACTATATGAAGAGTGAGCAGATGCTTCAACATTTGATATAAAAGGGTATGAAAATGGTGGGGGGGAAACAGTAATTTAAGAATTTATGAAACTTGCATAATTACTGCAGGAAAAGAAAAAAAGATAAAATAGGATGCAGCAAAAATCAAGTTGGAGGCTTCAGAATTGTAACAGACCATAAAGTGAAGACAAATTTACATTTTTATGGGAAGTTATAAAGGAACTTGAGACAGAGTGATATTCTGCAGTAGGTGAAAGAAGAAAGTAATTTTAGCAGCTATGTTTTTAGGACAGTTTCTCTTTAGAAGATCAATAGCTACACACAATGGAAGCCTATCTAGATATACTTGGTAGCATTAATCAACTGAGAAATACCCCTCCAAGAGCTGAAAGGTTTATAGGCCAATCTTCTTATGATGATATTACAGGTCAGATTTAGACCACCTCATTTAGGTGCCTTGGAAAACTAAGGTGATCTGGTTAAATGGAAGGAGGCACATACCTCCTAAGATTTTGAGATGCAAAAAATTATGTACACAATCTCCTCCCTTTTTTCTATTGACTGTAGAGAGCACTTACAGACTCACTTTAAGAGGACTGGAGCATAGGGCATCTGAATTTTACTTGCAAATAACGTATGCATAATGATGAATTAGGTCATCCTCAACTTCTATGAATTAAAATAACTAAACACACATTTTAAAGGAAAAAAAAATCCCGACCAAACCTTTTTTGTTTACCCTCTACGACGCTGTATGTGGAAATTAGAACAAGTTTAGTAACAACTGAACTACAAATATGCAAATTATAAGAAATGACCACCATCTTACAATCAATAAATGGGTCATCTTCTGTGCTTCTCTTGTCAGTGGATCCACAATAGCAATAACGTCATAGAATGGGTCATTCTCTTGGGGCTCGACTTTTACTACGCTGTTAATAAAGCATTAAAAATAAGTGACATGAAAACTCAAAACTGAATTTGTCGAAATGACAAACATTTTTAGACATGAATTTGTAATATCAGAGGCATTTAAGATTTTACTGCTCAAGAATATATTTCCCTCTAAAGCAATAATCACAATTGCTCCCTGTGATATGATTAGGAAAGCTAAATGTGAACAGGAATAAAAAGTATAGCATTAATCTACGTACTTCTATGCTGGTTATTGATTAGATACATTCTCCACAACAAAATTAACAAAATAAAACACAGTAAGACTTAAAAAAGGGCCTTACTGTCACTTGTCTACAGTTTCCTTCATAGAGATCTGGAACCATCGGATCAGAAAAGTACTGGTGGTGTCACAATTTAAAAAAAAAAAAATAAATAAAAGAGGGAAAAATGTCATCTGAAAAGTGTGAAACTTGATAGGCTGGACTAGCTTTATGCATTCCAGAAAATAATTCCATTTGATAAACTTGATTAGGCTAAGTCAAGCAGACCCCAGTTAAAGTACTCTGTATTTACAGGAAGAAAAATGTCAGTAAACTTCATTTTAAAACAGAAAAAAAACTGTATGCTGTAAATACAGTAAAGGGACTATCTGAATTTGTTTTCCACAAAACATATGGTAGCAGCCCAGTACTGACTGTTACAAGTGTAACTTTGAAAAGTGTGTCAGCCTCCTAGAAAAGGCTGCTACTAATTTCACTCCTGCTTTCAACAACAGGGACAGCCCATCAGCACAGCACACTGGAGCACCTTTACCAACAAAAACACGTAGAGATTCAGAAACAGCAAGACAAAAATCTTTATAAAAATTTGTAATTTGATCACAGTTCTTGTATTATCATATGTCCTTTTAAAACATGTACCCATCTGCTCTTTTTTCCAGCAAAGGGTAAGGCTGGGAAATCAATAGGTATTACTAATGAATTTATTAAGGAAAAGGTAATGATGCATTATGCTATGGCAGATGAGCAGGTTGTTCATACAACAGTTTTAAAACTAGAATGCTTACTCAAGTTTCCAAAGACTCTATGTAATCATTAGTACATTCGAATATTAATAAAAAAATACTCTAAGTGCATTATCATGACAAAACTGACCTGTGCTGTTCTTTGAATAATTCAACATCTTGTCTCATCTCTGTTTTAGGCAAAGATGACAGCAGGGCATCTATTTTCATAATCAAAGCACTGCCACTGTATTAAATAAAGCACATATAGTTTGATTTTCATTAGAAAAGGAGTAAAACATCAACATATTAATGTGTCTCTTTGCACAAGGGATATTTAGGAAGCCCACACCCCAGACCTGGACTCTGAGGTGATTAACACCTTGAGACTTGTAGCTTGGAGTTAAACCTTTAGCATTACAATGCCCAAGAAGCACTACAGCCTTAGAGAAGCCTTGTGAAATGTACACTTCCTAATTTTAAGGGATGCAGAATCCACAGAGTTATCATTCAACCTCACAGCAATTATTTTTCTCAATTGTTGGGTCTTCAAATCTGTGTAATTTGATGAAAATGTGGGGCTTGGTCTACAAGAAAAATTAAACCTGAATTAATGACAAGTTTTTATTAGTCAGAATTTGCCAAACAGATCTGACTCAGAATGAAGAGAATTGAGTATATTATGTTAAAATCTGCTGACATTTATAACTCTTTATTACTTTTTAATTTTTTTAAATTTTTCACATTTATGACAACATCAAGTAACAGACATAAATGACCAGGTTTCAAGTTTGGCCACATCTTTAAATTTTTTCTATTGGAATTTCCTACTGAAGTTTCCTTAGAAATCTTAGGTCTATTTCAACGTTAAGTCGCAATATTTGTCTAAATACATTTTGTCTCTCACTACTTAACCCTTGAGTTCTACCTCTTGCTGCTTTTGATTTTCTGGTAATGATTCTTTCAGTTGTGCCAGCTCTTCTAGATAACAGAGATGATACTCAGAAAGGTGACAGATACTGTAAGAAGAATATAATTTTGCTCTCTTCTTTGTACACAAGCTGTATCCTTAGACTAGAAGATGGCCTGAACTCATCTCATCTTTAAACTTCTTCAGTGAACAGATGTGTGAATGTTGTCTAGCATGGTGTCAGGCCACAACACCTGCCCATGCCTCTAAAGGCTCCCTTACTAACAATTCCCAAAGACAATGACTTCAAATATGAATACTCAGACTGGGCTTAAGATGCACTGTATTTTATCAAGTTTATTATTATTCTTTACAATTACTCTTATGTAAACAAAACCTAGTAGGAATTGTTTACTGTTAGCTGTACTCTTGGTTGTAAGTACAGTCAAAGTAGGGAGAGTATTTGGAGTAATTCAGCAGAGCTGCACACATGTTATAAGGCAAGAGAATTTTACCTTTTACTGCTGTTTCCCATCTCCTTGACAATAGCTTTAATCTTCTCTGCTGAGGTACTATATGTTATCTTTTCCAACAAATTAAAGTCTTCTGCATAGAATTCATTTTCACAGAAAGGACCCAGTACCTTAGATAGAGAAAAAAATGTGAAGTGTAGAATGTTCCAATAATGCTCTGTTTGTAAGTAAAAGTAAACTAATTTTTAAATGAGTGCACAATATTCAATATGAAACCCCAATCCCCATATACATCAATACTATTAATTATAAAACTAATTAAACTTCATAGTAACTTTGCAGGATTAGGTTTTTACAGTTATGTGATTACAGTTAATTATCAATCACAAAGAATAACTGCAATGGAAATATCCATGCTATTTGTCATTACACATCCTTCTGTTAAGGAATATACTATTTAGAACTAACAGCTCTAAGTTTAAGAAAAAGCTCTCAAGTGAAATATTTTAAACTCAAATTACTACTTGTCTACCACACTCTTTAGCTGTTTAATTCTGTGAACACAATCTTCTTCTAAGACTTGTCAAATGAAGCAGACTGGATAGAAAGGAAGAACAGGAAAGGATACAAAATGCATAATAAGAGAAGATACAGGATTATTACATTTTTTGGTGTCTAGAGGAAAAGAAAGTGCCTTGGAGTCCCAGAAAATAGCTTTGAGGATGTTGTTTGGATTTCCTACTCAGTCTATCAGGCCAAATTGACCCAAGGCAACTTCAATAGCCTATAGGGCTCCCAGGATGTAGAATGTAATGATAGAAGTTTGGTGCTGAATGCCTCTCTGTCAAAATTCAACTGCTTCCTATAAATGAGAGGTTATATAACAAAATTCCACTCTTGATTTTTTATTAATGATGCATGAGATAGATGAAACCATAGTGTAATTATGAAATACTATGGTAATTTAGTAGAAGTCATAATTAGAAAAAATTAATTTGCTCATAAAAGCAAAACTTCTGTGATGAAATAGCAAGGACAGAAATGAAGTATATCTCATGTCTTTTTAAAAGTAATCCTTTAGAGTGAAAACACACTTTCAAGGATATGAATATACATTATTAAATTTACCCAGATATTTTTATGACATTTATTTCCCCGAAGCTTAAAACATGACATTATTTGAGCTTTTTTAGGCATGGAGAACAGTAATAATAATTTATAAAATAAATTCACATATTTACTTATAAGGGAGCTGACACAAAAAAGTCAACAATTCTTTAAGGCTTCATCAACAAAAACGCTTTCTGTGTGTTTCTTAGGGGTATTTCAATTGCATCTCAGAAGCATTTAGGATGCATAAGAGTAACTAAACTCACAATTTAAAGAGTTTCCAGTAATGAGATGCCAGCATAGTTTACTTTCTATTTCTTTCTAATGGTGGAGGAATAAATCAAAAATAGAAGAGTTAAAGAGCAGCTTGTAAATTGTATTTGTAATGTAAGGCATTGACTGTCATTTAACAAGCACTAAATATTGAATCCAACGTTAAATTTTTTGATCATGGATCATCTATTGACAAACTGTAATTAAGGCTATTGGTTTCAGCATATACATACAGGAAACCGAAACAACAAAATTACGATACTTTTATTTGCATATTAAGAATTAAGACTATAAAACAACTTAATATTTATAAAACTGTGGTGTTTTAGAGCTTGAAATACTAACCTAGTCAATGTAATTTATATACATTTATTTACACGGTAAAATAAAGGTAAATTCAAGATCAAAAGTTATTCTTAAACATCACAAATAATAAATCAGATATTAACCTATTTTGAGAATTTTGTCAGATTAACTCTAAAATAGCTGTGGGAACGACATACACATAGTAGCTTCAATGGAATGGAGCTAATGAACAAATCAGGAGTAAAACAAAATAAAAACGCACGGCAAACATTATACCATTCTCTAACAACTGGCTGAATAAATGGGAAATCAATATAATGCATTTTCCTTAGCTTGAAACTGAAGTTCCAGAAGTAAAAAAATCCTACAAAAAGATTGAGAGACTTAATTTCTTTCTTACCCTGCCATTGCTAATAACAGCCATTTGCCCAGGAAGAAGCTTGAGAACCTCGTGGCAGAACATCTGGTGAGTTTTAATTAAATCCAGTCCTAAAGTGTTGTACTTCTTCTCAAAAGTATCACCATCCATTCCCTAAAGCAAAGGTAAAGCACGAGAGGCTGGAATGATTCCGCAAAAATAAATTTTGTAACAGGTGAGGAAATCAAAGATTTTCTTCAAGTTATGTGGTAACCAAAAATCAAAGTGAAACAGCCACCTCAGCTTCAGTGTAAGAACATGACTGCTGGTGTGGAGCCATGGTGTCACAAGCCTCTACAGGGCAGTTTGTACCCTGGGGCAACTGTGAATAACCATGAGAGCTGAGCCTGAGGTCAAGCAATTTTTCCATGATCCAGCATAACAGCTGCATGAAAAGTAACACTCTCTGTTAACAACTCAACTGTATTCTCACTTTTAGGAAAAAGATATAAAAAAACCCATAATACTCTAAAAATCTAGCAGTCATTCTAATATGGTCACTGGATACAATTTGAACATGTTTTGGGGAAACGAACATCATCCAGAAAGACATGTAAATCCATGTTCAAAGAGGGGAAAAATGTGCCAAAACTTACATTGGAACTGTGCCTCACCTGTCAAAATTGTTCTGATATGGATCTCTTCATTAGTAATATATAGACCAAGCAAACAGATTCATTTAAATACAATTAATATAATGATATAAATTAGTAACATACTTAGCATATACAGCTTCATTAGCGACCTTTATGTCTTTCAAAATTCATTAAACAATGAAATAAGAGCATGACTCAAAAATAATCATTTTCTAAAATGGTTCCAGAGAGTTCTTTTAGTCTTCCAACTCTTCCTATTTAAAAAGACTAAAACTTACAACTCCTTCTGAGAGAAAAACAGTAGTGAGCAGCTGTTATTTCACAACTCAGCTCCACACTCGCGTAGCCTTAACTTTCTCTGAAGTCTAAATTCTTGATTAACATTAATACTGCAATTTTAACTAAATGAGAGAGCTATTAAGAAAATCAACAATTAAAAATTAAACTAGTTTGGTCTCAATTATCTGGTACCCATATTCTGAATTTTTCAGTACTCTCATATTTACTTCCTTTAAAGAAATTCTCTATTCTTCAATCACATTAAAGTTGTCAAAAATCCAAATCTGCTTGAGAAGAAACTGTATATGGGTTATAAACTTCACGGCATTTGGCCAAACACTGTTCTCAACATCTCCTTACAATAAAATTTATGTAAAATGAAAAAGAAAGCCATCTAATTTAGTTTGCACTCACTGGGATGAGGAATTTAACAATTTTAGTTCCAGCAGCAAGAGATTTTGCTGTCTCTTCCTTACTGAGTTTACTTAGGAATCCTTTTAAGTTGCTGTTGTTTTGGGTTAAAAAAGCAGCCAAAATTGCTCTCGCAACGGCTGTGTTATCTTCCTTTATTTTTGATGAAGGATTGTTCAAAATCCCAACTCGTGTATGACTGCTTGTTTTCTGCAAAGAAAAACAGAACAATAAGTAATTCTACAGTTCCGTCTGCTGTTACCTAATGAATTCATATCGATTATAACCATGTGAAATGCCCTTAAGTATTTAATTTTTTGCAGCTATTTGTCTCTAGAAAAGATACATCAGTGACTAATTCAGAACTCCAACTGTGAGTAAAAATGTGATTAGTAAGGATTTACCTGTTCTGTGATAATTATTTTAAATAGAAGTGTTAAGTTTTTTTAATAGAACAATTGCCTTTGAGCATTTTGCAGAAGCATTTTTTTAACAAAGGACATACACAAGTGTTCATTCACAGACTTCAGAACTAGTTTTATAGATGTCTTTCTACTTTTCAAAAGTTATTGAACTAAGCATAAAATAAATGCAAGAGAATTTATCTACTCATCACTTTAATCTTCATCAGCAGAAAAATCTTTCACTTGCTAAAATCAGTGATGCCACTCAAATTTTACCAGAGAGTGTGATGATTCTAAGGAAGCATCAAATAACATCACTAACTGAAGAAAAGGTAAATGCACTCCACTGCAGGAAGGAATAAAAAAATAAGGAATGCAATCACTAGTATTCGACACTGGAGAGGCTTCCACAAAGTACTTCCAAGATGGTCAGAAAACTATGAGGAAGCACTGAAGAATCTGGGCTCACTCCATCTGGAAAAGAGGAGGATACAGGGAACCCGTACAGCAACCAACAGCTACTGAAGGGGGAGTGAAAAACAACCGGGCTAAACTCTCCCTGGTAGCAGCAAAGAGTGTAACGAGGGGTAATGCTCACAAATTTTGGCCTGGCAGAAAAGAACTATAACATGAAGGCTGTGCAACACCAGAGCAATTTGAAAAGGAAAGGGACAGAGTCATCTCCTTGGAGATTTTCAGAAATCCTTCAAAATCCTTGTAATGAAGGCAATAATTCCACTTTGAGCGGGACGCTGAACTGGATGACCTTGAGAGGTCTCTTCCAGCTAAGACAGCTCTAGCTTTTTTTCAAATGAAGTAAAAATCTATCANCCCCCCCAGATTTTTGCATGCTTTTCTTCAGATGCTGAGAGCAAGTCATGAGCACGTGGTGACTGTGCCAATTCTGCTACTGTAAGGAATTATACTAGACCCTGACTTGAGAGATAAATGGGACTAGAAAGGAATAGAGAACCTCAATACAAATCAGTGGACTGCAAAAAAATACTCCTTCATTTTTTTTCTCATGAAATTTGAAAATCACTAGACCAAGCAATACATGAGGTTTATCTAATGTTTTAGGGTTTTTCCCTAGATTCTTCTCAGCAACACAAGGGGACTTGCCCAGGTGATTCTCATCTCTTAGGTGGGAGCTACAGCACATTTCCCCTGCTGAAGAGGGTTAAAAAACGAAGCTACAGAAGGAGTACATCTGTCAAGTCTGAGACACAAATCAAGCAGCCCAAGAAATTAAATGTTTTTCTGTAACAAGGACTTGTACTGAATATTCTTCTTCACCCTTTTTAAAGCCTCTTTCTAAGACATAGTTGTTATCACATACTCTGCAACATACTGATTTTCTAATTCCCTTAGGGTGGTTCCTGTTTCAATCCTGATTAGAAAATCTATATGCTTTCCCAATTTCAGTTTAAGTTCTCTTTCAACCTGGCCCAAACAGAGGGCCTTTTTGTAATTTATATTGATGTGACATTTATACTTTCTAAAGTATATTTATATTTTAGACATTCATACTTTAAATCCTATTATTAACACAGAGGAACTTAAAAATAAGCAACCTCATAAATGTGGATGATCCTCCTAGCATAATGAAACACACAAAAATAGGTCTTTCCTAGCAGCACACAAACAAGACATGGAAAAATGGTTGCTTCATGGCTACAGCTGTGCCACATTATACAGGAGAACACTGCTTAAGGGTTCACATCAACAGGCAGTATCCTAAAGTCCTTCCAGGTAACATTCTGGGCTACCTGATGGGAGAAAGTGTAACTGAGAAGAAATTCACCCTTTTAATACACAGTGTCACAGTTTGTCTCCTGCCTCAAGAGTCCATGAGCAAAATGATCATTTCCATGCAGGAATTGAGTAAAACAAAAGCACAGTCTCTTAAGTCTGCACCTGACTCAAAAAAAACAACAAAAAAAGTTGTTACACTTTTATTTAAGAGTATGATTGTTGAATGCGCAGAGAGAGTTGTGAAAAACATATTCATAATAACTATTTTCATAAAACCTCCTAGAAACTCACCAGGCTTTTCAAGGCATTAGAAAGCAGTCGTCTACCAGCTGGCTTATCAAAATCAGCAATAATCCAGATAGTAACAGCATATAATGCATCTTCATCTGAAAATTAAAGATAATTCTGTTTTACATTCTGGAGAATCTTCTCGTGACTAATGAAAAGCCAGTTAATTCTGTTCGTCATTTCAAAATTTTTGTGTATGCTTGATTGCTGACTTCAACTGTAAGAATAATCTTTGCCACATCAGAATCTTTTGCCCTCTGAATTGAAATAAGATTCTTAGAAGGCAATTTACCACAGTAATAGGAGAGAGTCACTAAAGGAGCCGATCCATTGTTGCAGCACTGAAACAAGAGAGCCCTAAATAATTAGTTCCAAATAACAAAACCTGCTTTACCAGAGGTTACTTGTGAACATTTGATGCAGGCTGATCATATAGCCAGAAATGAAAAGAATTAAGTAGTTACAGGAACGCATAAACTAGGCCAGTCACTTTCCCTGGCAGCAAAGGGAGAGTCCTTCAACTAAAGGCAGGAAAAAACTTATCATTTCTGGACACAAATGGGAATATACTAAATACAGCCCAAGGAAAGTAAACTAACTGTGTAAGTGTACACGCAGACAATTTCTGTTTTTCTTGCTCTACAGTCTCCTGTTCTTTACTTGTCATAGAAGAGCAATGGTGGGTGAAAAATTCTGCAAAATTATCTGTAGAAGAATATCAGTTGACTCAGGTCTACCATACATCCCCTAAAACATAATGCATAGAGACAGAAATTTTCCAACATTCTGGTGAGATGCTAGGAAAAGGTTATTATTAACTGTTGCTGTGGTCTAGAGAAACACACTGGGGAGAGAGATTTGAAATGTAGATTCCAGCTTAAAGGTTATAGGTTTTACACAAGAGATCTCAATCTTAGAAATAAGCCTACAGATTGAAAGCCACTCATTTGACAGCTCGCTGGGATGTCCCTGTGGTTGTAGACACAGAATCAAATAAGAGTCAAATAACTTTATTTTACAGAAATTTAAGTGTTTGGCCTTTCTTTCTGATAATGAATTAAGTAAAACCCTGTAAATACCACATAAAAATCACTGAAAGAACAGCACTTTGTTAACAGGGTTATTGTGTCCCTTGATGGGCGGATGTAAATGAGCAGCTGTTAACTGTCTACTTCTAGATTTTCGTAAGGCAGACTGTTGTAAAATTCCATGCAGAATTATGCCCCCACTGTTGTAATTTCTTCTCACTCAAGGAAAGTACTTGCGTATGCAATAAGAATATTTTACATCAAAAAGTATTTGAAATGTACAAAAAATTTTGAGTTTTAATAAAGACAGAATGTATAAGTGAGTTATAATTCATCAGAATATAATTTCCATTTATTTTCTATAGAAAGACAAAGGCTCATATAGCAAAATTAAACCATCTAAGTAGAGGAAAAATAAGGAGATATTTAATGTTAATAAATTAGAAACATAATAGATTAATATTAATGTAATAATTAATATTAATTTAATATTCCTTAAATTTAGAAATACCTAATTTTGGTATAGACATACAAACTCTATACATTCTGCACTTGATAATGCTGCAAGTAAGAGTCACTTGAAAACCAAACAGACTCCAATATCCTCAAGTAAAACCATATTAGTACGGAAGCTGAGTCTATCTTCGAAGTTGCAAAAGTCTCGTAAAGCTTTTTAACTTCATGTCTGTAAAACAAAAACAACTAGCCACAACATCCATCCCATCTCAAAGCTACAAAAACAAAAATAACTACCCTGTTAATTATAATTTATGTTTATAATATTCAGATATGCTCTGCTTCCTGAAAGAAGATACTGGGATATTGAGAAATGTTTAATTTACATGGAACCCTTGGGATATTGACTTACTTGGGATATTTTACTGGTAAATTTCAACAATTTGTAATAGCCATATATAGACAGATAGATAACCTATACAGAAAATTAATTACCTTTTTTTGTTAAATACTTCATGTTATCTGAAATTACAGCACTTTTATCTTGTGAGTCCAAAAAGGAGAAAGTAGAGGAGTCTTCCACATGAAATGGAACTGCATAATATAAACCACAAAGTATTAGACTTGAAAAAATGAAAACAAAACCAAAAAACAACCTGCAAATCATAACAATATCCAAGAAAACGAGTTACCAGAGGTGGATCTGAAATGTATGTATCTTCTTTCTGCTCCAAGAATACTGGGGTTTATACGGGAAACTACATTGTTCTGATCCATAAGAAAATCCACTGCATTTACATGATCATCTAACAAACCCTGGAGTAAGAGAAAAATGTAAAATCTGTACTTTTAAGACAGATTTTCAAGACAAACAAAGACCAAGTATTTGTACAATCTGTCAACTGAGCTTAAAGTTTCTATACACACCAAGTTATGGACACCGTCAGGTCAAAACCATATAAATGCCACACAGATAGTATTTCAAAATACCAGACACACATTTTTCAACAACTGCAGTACATTCTCAGTTTCTGGTTGAAAAGTTCCATATAATGCCTATATGCTTAGCTGATCCTTCAGCCTTGAATAATTTAAATATACTGTTTCAAAACCATGACCACGAATTAATGTCGCAATGTAATTGCAGGTGTGATATTACTAATTTCAAGCCATCTCACTATAAAAAACTTAATATATAAACACGACTGAAACAATTCACTATCAAATATTTCATCCTGCACTCGTTCAGAAATGTTAAACATACCATGAACACCGCCCGCTGGAAGAAGCCGGTGGCATCAAAAATCCTCTGAAGAATAAGTGTCTCCAACTCTGCCGCATCCATCTCCTCTCTGGTAAAGGGCACGCCATTAAACAGCGCTTGAGGCAGCGGGCCCAGGCCACTCTTTTTATAAAAGGTTGCTCCTGCCTGATCAAATCAGAAATATCACAGGATTAAACAGACTGGTGCTGACTGTAGTAAAAAAATGAAACTAATATCAAGAGAGGATGAACTCTAATCTCCAAGCACTCTTCACTGTCACACCTTGTCATGAGTAGCAAGGACAAAACAGAAAGCATTTGGAAACCAAACAGGACAGATGGGACTCATTTGTCAAATATAATGACAAAAGAAATTATAGATCCATATACGTTGTTGTGAACTTTTGCTTTATCATCTTACTGAGAAACTGTCTTTTATTTTGCTTAACATTCTTAGCAAATAAAAGTAAAAATGAAGGAAATGATATTGGAGAAAAACCCTGAGACAGTCAAAGCTGCTTTTACCAAAGAAAGAACCCTAAAAAAACCTTGAAAGGTTTTGATAAAACCTCAAAAGTTTTATTTGATAAGAAAGCAGAACAGGCTAATTTTTCCCCAAAATGAAAAGATCAGTGAGACAAACAGAAATAAAGATGTACTGTAAGTAACTCCCCTGTCTTATTCTTATTCAGGTTTTCTTTGTGTCACTTTCTGAATGGCTACAAACTCTATGGCAGTATCTATGCTTCCATCTTTCTGTCATCCTACTGTCTCCTCCCTGGTCTTCATGACAGTCCCACTGTCCCTGCTTGTACAGGGGATTTCCTTCTGGTGGCTGACTAATTTTCTTCCTTCAATATTCTCTGTGGGAGAATTTCTTCTCCTAAATGTGGCCAGCTGTTCCCAGGGCAGATTCAAACTGCCCTTCTATATGAAGCCTCCAGGCTTCATTCCAGTGAGGAACAAACAGCATAAGGCACACAGCACCTTTTCTTTCTAGCTGCCTCAAAGCATCTTTTTAAGAAAACATAATACACATTTTATAACAAATCCTAAAAGGAAATAAATAAAATGAAGTCAGAAACACAAGACTGTATAGATAGCACAGCTGAGGACACACGCAGAAAAAAGTTATTTTATATATGTTTTAGCAGAAAACTACCTACTCAGTCAATTAAAGATAAAAATGTCATCTCTACAGCCTTTAAATTAAAATCAATAGCTGTCTTTCCCAAAGGAAATTATAACCAGAAAGCACAATTAAAGACAACAATGATCCACCTAGAAGACAGGCTTCAGCTCTTTATCCAGAGACATAGGTAAACAATTTCTACAACATGAGAGAGACCCCTTGACATGCCTACTAGAAAAATACTTGTGGTTCCTGAAAGCAGCAGGCAAGAGTAAATTTTCATGGTGAGAATAGTAATGCAGAAACCCTTACAACACTTCCATTAGTGGCTGAATGGTAGCTGAAGAAAAATTTGACTCAAAGATGCTGTATTTACTTGCTGTAACATTTAGCAATCCTTCAGCTCAGTAAATGCATTGAGTTTTACACTGCAGTATTTCTTACTCAACATAGCTCTCAACATACCTTCCTCCCTTCATCGTATTCAGAATGAACATCCAGGATACTCTGAACATCAGCATGGGGGTACTCATTTCTAAGAACATCTTTCACATCATCTACTGTCAGAACATTTCCATCTTTCACTTCATGGTACATCTATAAAAATTGTAACAGAAAGAACTTAAAAAATGTAGTAAGTTGTCAAACATAACTTGAAAAAATTAATAGAAGTAAATAAACAATAAATAAATATAATCTTTTTATAGTGCTCTAGCAAATTTTGTACTGGTATAATTTTATATTGCTTTTGTTGCTATACTGCAGTTTTTATACTGCTTTAGTAATTATCACCATTGCACATATGCACAATTTTTCATCAGAGAGCTGTTCTGATTGATCTATTATTACACCTTTAGCCTAATCTGAAGTGGCAAAGGAAATACACCTATGTGAGCTGAATGTGAAAGGTTATTTCTCTCCACTAATTAGAGAAGCAATCTAAATTCTCTCTACAAACTACCTAACATAGGTAGCTACCTGAATCCATAGTAATCCAAGCCTAAACTAGTCAGTGATAATTTTTCTACAGTGATAATTTTTCCTTACCAACACTATTTTATTTCATAGAATAATATTTTATTACTTTCATCATACATACAATAAAAAATCAAAGTGAAAATTATTCAATCCATTTCTCTTCAAATGAGGAACAATATTTTCCTCTATAGCTTTGAATATCTCAAACTTTTATTTTATTGCTTCTGTTTTTGTAATCTTTCAATTATATTTGTCATGCCTCCCTTTTTATATTATGAAACAAAGTAAAGAGGAATACAACATTTTAAAAGGCACACTGTAAATTAAATATTTTGATCTAGTCATGGATAAATGTTACCCATGCATGTCAGCTCCCTAATATTTGTGGATTTCTCTTCCAAGGTATTCCTAGTTACTTCAATTCCTTTCATCTTATGCTCTCTAAGTTTGTCCATGACACCATTTTCTAGGCACTAAACATAAAACCAGAAAACAAATGGAAGAAAAATTGTTATGTATAAATACCACATTCTCTGATATAACTTTTACCCACAGAGCCTTTACATAGATGGCTCACTTTATTTCTCCTCTATTCATCTCTCATCTCTGAAATTCCTGTCTTATGAGAACCTGCATTCTCTCACAAAGACAACCTGTCTGATTAAGTTGTAAGTCTGGAATATTTCTGTGTTTCCTACACCCATGGTCAGTTGAAGCACGACCAAAAAAAAGAGATTATCTTACTGTTTCACTTCCTACATTGGACAATAAGAAAGGGTTTTTCAAATCTTATAGGACTGCCTAAGTGACATTAAAATCCCTGTACTCCAAAAGATGCAGAACACAAAGAAAGGCCTGTTACATTAACACAAATAATACAGAAAAATTTTTCATAATACTAAAAGCTGCAAGGCATGCATCTACTTTTTTATATTATTGAAGAAAGCCTGTTGATAGGGAAAATTACAAGAGTAAATTGGTTCCTGCAAGAGGAAAGTATTTCTGCAAATAATTCTATAGAATATTAATGCTATACATGTTTTTAATACTTCACTTCTGCATAAAGTAGATGTGTATGTCTTATCACAAGGCAGCAAGATCCTAACCATATAAAAAATTAATAAATTATAAACCAGAAGTAAATAGCTGATTTCTTGTGAAGGAACTAACATTAATTATCGACATAAAGGCCTGAGAGGTGTCAGATTCCTCTGCAATGTAATTAAAAGTTCTCCAAAGAGCTACTCCAGCATCTTCATTTCCATCAATTTCTTCTTTTGTACTTAAAATGAAAACAATTCCAATTCTATTAAAAAAAAAAAAAAAAGAGATCATACATTTTAACATCTGCTTCACACACATTCTAATACAAACCTAGGAGAACAAAATCTTTGCATTCAAGTGATCTGCCCAGCATGTAGAAATGAAAACCCTGTACCTGGATGGTGTTTCCATGACTGCGTGTGGTGACACAGGATACCAGCCATGCATCCTTCAGCAGCTCTACAGTACATTTAGCTTACCAGCTATGTACTGACTTTACATATGCCTTTTAAAGCTGACAATAATTAAGATTTCTGTGAGTCAATAGTGTTTAATCACAGTACTTTCTCTCCTTACTTGTATGAAGGTTTTGATTCTTTACATTCCCGCCATCATCTCTTAATGGTTCGAGTCTTTGTTTTAGTCTGGGCATTGTCAGTCTCATTTTTCCTGAAAGGGATATCTTGAGTAGATGCATGAAGACATGCTGGGGTATTGATGTCCCATCATCAATGTGTGCCATTCCTACTACTACTAGACTTTCTCTTGCCTTTTTAACCTTCCGGGGCTTCCACCGCCCTGACACTGCCATTCATTTTCCATTCACACCAGTTTTAAACACATCTACTACTAATCCCCAAATTTCCATTAATTGAAATAAACCCCAAAGAAATACGAGGCTTGAGAGGTAAAAAGGCCTGTTGGAGGTGGTGCTTGGATACCACTTTCATGTAAAAAGCCTGGACTGAGACTAGGTCAGACCACCTTTTTGGTCCCTTCCAACCTGAACCTTTCTGTGAAAACACACAGAACATTGCAATCTGTCTTCCATTGTGTTTTTGTAATTGAATGATAAAAAATTAAGAAAAACAAAGAAAAAGATCAGAACTAGTACAATTTTTAAAGAAAATTAAACACCTGTAATTCATTGAGGACACAAAAAGCCATTTCACAGGAAGATTTTAAATATTTAACACGCAATTCATCTTGCTGAACTTTGAATATCCTTCTTTGATAAACTGGGGAAATAAACAGCCATTTCTGAGAGCAACTCAGTTTTTCTTACAACTAGGTATCTCAGATCAACCAGACTGTTCCTCACTCAGAAGTGTCTCTCTCAAATGAAGACTAGCTCAGACTCAGGCAACTCACTTTTAGAAATTCAAAACTCAATGAGAATAATCTCATTTTGGTCTTTAAGCATGTATATCAAAACAACATTAGATAAAGCAACGTCAATTAAAAGAACTGAATTTTAAAAATTCCCTGAAAGCATGTTTTACTTACAGAATATTTTCATTAGGATGCAATTACACAAGGGCACCCAGTGGGACTATTTGACAAGATAAATTTTTATCAGACTATTGCAGTTCATTTTACACACATTCAGATATGTTATACCTTGCAATCTATTTGCTTAAGAATATTTAATACCTGAGTAAGCTTGACACAAACAGGTAACCAATGTGCCTCATTATAATGTTGTTGCATTTGACTTAATTTGAATTCACATCCTTGTCTAAGGAAAGCATCCTTACTTAAAGATTCTTCCTCAAGACTTTTGGTTTTCCTTACCTAAGTGGTACATCATGATGATAGAATAATTCTGCCAGTTTCATATAATCACCAGTATCTTCCTGGACAGGATCAACAAAAAGTACCTAAGAAGAGAAAACATATCAGGCCAATATTTATTCTTGATGTCTGTTTTTATTTTTTCTTCAGACATAAAATCGAAGACAAGAACATTAATTTTCAAAGGAGCTGTACGCTCCAGCTGTTTCCAATTTTTTAGAGCATTCATTGTAAGAAAACATTAGGAGTATAAATGAAAGTAACATCAGAATTAATGAATTTGGACCAAATGGTGGAAATAGGATTTAACCATTTACTGAACTTCGAACCAAGTGATCCCACTTTTCTCCTTTTAAAGACTCTGTGCCATTACTTTGTTTTTATTAATAAGCTCCATATTTATTTTAGAAAGATAAAATGCTGATTTTTCTGTTACATCTTTTAACAAACTCTCTTCTGCTGTGAAAACCAAACAAAAATAAATCAACAGAATATTTTGGCTAAAAACTTTAAGTAAAAAATGGAGCTTCGGGAAAGAATTCTTCCTTCCTGTCTCACGTATCTTTGTAGTCACTCTTTCACTTAGTGTAGCTTGGAGTAGAAACTCAGATTTTTCAGGCATGCATAGAATCTAAAACTGGGATGTGTCTGCATAGGCAAATTATCCTTATGTAGATTTAATTGTGACATCTGTACCTCATTTATTCAACTTTGCACTGCAAACTCCCCTTACAATTCATCAAATTTGCTAGAGTAGTTGATATGAAGCAGAATAACTTTAAAAATTTCCAACACCTCCCTTCAGATTAAAGTGAAATGGTGTAGATCTGTATATATAGCTCTTATATCTAACTTCGAGTACGTAATGCAATCTACTTCATATCACCCACATCTTATGCTTCATTATTAACCACACATTTTTTATTACCTATTGCTTGTTTTTTCATTGTCTTTTTATACAGAAACTTCACATCACTTCAAGCAACTACACCAAAAACAAAGGGATCAAGTGCACCCTCTGCAGCTTTGCAGAGGACACCAAGCCGAGTGGTGCAGCTGACACATCTGAAGGATGGGAAGGCATCCAGAGGGACCTGGATAGGCTCGAGAAGTAGGTCCATGGGAACCTCACAAGTTTCAACAAGGCCAAGTGCAAAGTGCTGCATCCAGGCTGGGGCAACTCCCAGTTTATCAACACAGGCTGAGGGATAAACAGATCGAGAGCAGTCCCGCCAGGAAGGACTTAGGCATGCTGGTGGGTGAGAGGCTGGACACGACCCAGCCATGGGCACTCACAGCCCAGAAACCAAACGTGTCCTGGGCTGCATCCAAAGCAGCGCGGCCAGCAGGGACAGGGTGGGGATTCTGTCCCTGTGCTATGGTGAGACCCCACCTGGAGTGCTGCATCTAGCTCTGGGCTTCTCAGCACAGGAAAGACACGGACCTTGCGTAGGTCCAAAGGAGGGCCGCAAATCAGAGGGCTGGAGCACCTCTCCTATGAGTATAGCGAGACTTACAAGATGGAGAGAGGTTTTTTAACAGTTGTAGAGACACTATAGTGACAGAACACGAGGTAACAGTTTTAAACTAAAAGAGGGCAGATTTAGACTGACTATGAAGAAATGAGGGTGGTGAGACACCAAAGGTGTCACAGGAGTTGCTCAGAGAAGCTGTGGATGGACCACCATTTAAATTGTTGAAGGACAAGCTGGACGAAGTTTTGATCCCTGGTCATCGCAGGAGGGGTGGACTAGATAGCCTTTAATGGTCCTTTACAACACAAACCATTTTATGATTCTATGGTTCATAAGATTACCTTTTGTAAATTTAATTAAAATCACCAATAGCTGCTTCCTTAGCTTACTAAGTGATACAGAATCTTATTTACAGAGGAAAAATTAAGCTACAAGACATTCATAATTAGTTTGCTTTATAACTTAAATATCTTTGTGCCTCAGTTCACCATCTCTAAACTACGGACAGCTATCATTACCTTCCCTCATTCTTTGATAGTGATGAATTTTCCATGTGTAGCATGGAAAGGAACACAAAAACTCTTGACAAAACTGTGTCCAAATCCATCTGCAAATCAAACTAATAACCACATATAACTCACTAGATAAAGCAATATTCACTACTCTTAGCAGATCCACACAGAAAACTTAACAATAAATTCAGCATGTGTATTTTTTAATAAACTGTCTGCCCATATATTAACATATATGCTACGCAAAAAAATGAAGTTCTCTAAACTTACCAAATTATATAAATTGCGCCTAATCTCCTGTAAAAATCCAGGAAATGTGGGTTTTAGCAGCTCCTGATAACTTGCAGGCCATGTACTATAGCTGTGATCTTGTTCTATATTATTAATCCACTAAAACAAAAAAGGCAGCCATTTAGAAAACATACATCGAACAATGGGAAAAATATGTGGGCATAATAATATTATAAAATGTCTCCCTTTTTTTTTGTTAAATAATAACAGAAAATAGCCTCTAAATTTTATCCTTTTTTCTCTTTAATTGAACCGTTTTTATCTGCAGTACACAATAAAACTAATACTGGATGGAAAAGGAAAAAGGATCATTTGTACTGTGTATCGGCATGTGAATAAAACCATTTTTTTTCAACTGGGGAAATTACTTTCACAATGCAAACATCATAACAATGTATCACACAGATGTGTGTAACACAACATAAACATCTTGCAATCCAAATACAGTATTTATCTTCAACCTGCAGCAACAGAACTTTAGATAGATCAAAATAGCCAATTAACATGTGGCTGATTTGTTCTTCTAGTCCTTTCTGTGCAAGCTGGGACAAACAGAAGAGTGAAATGCGGCTCTTCCAGGTGCAAGAAAATAATATTTTAGTGCCTTTTCCCCTGGCATATAACCTTTGTAATGAAACCTGCGTAAATTTTGAAGAAGGGTAAGCACAGTCATTGGACAGTTAGAAATAATATATTTAAGTGGCCCACTTAATTCACTTATCATACTTATAAAATACACTTAGAAGTCTTGCATAATATGAAGATATTATGTAGTATTATGCAGCTACACTAATTCCTGTAAAAGACAAATTCTATAGTTTGGAGTGTGCAACTACTTTAGAAAATTTTTCTTCTCTTTTAAACACCCTATATCTTAAGATTTTAATAAGGTATAAAACAGAGAAAATTACTCATAAAAAAAATTGAAGGGATATTACCCTCGAAAACATTTTAAATTGCTAATTGATATACGGCCTTATGCCTAGTATCTCAATTGCACTACGAAAAAAGATAAACTGTCTCATACAGGGAATTATCAAAAATGGAATCTCTAAATAAATAACTGTTTAGTTACTTACTATTATCGAAGAGTGACGAATATCTAGCGCATAATTTTTATCTGTAGGATGTATATGCAACCTCATAAATTTACTCAGGACCTCCCCTTTGATTCCAAGTTCATGAAGGCCATGCATCACTTTTCCTTCCAGTTTAAGAGTCTCTAAGATACTTTTTCAGGAAAATAAAATACATAATGTCTACATAGAACTCTTGTCATGATATAAAAATTATTTTTAAAACTAAAAACAATCTTCATGTTAACAGTCTTAGAAATATTTTTCTAAGGCAGAAATCCAAGCTGGGGTACCCTAAGAAGCAGCTCTGCAAGTGAGTAGCAAAGCAAGCAGCAAGTGATGGACACACAGACAAATTCTAAGCCTGTATTATGGCAGAACTCAGAAAACAGCACAGAGGAAACCCACAGCCACACCCTAAAACCTCCCAGGAGATCCAACGGGACTCTGTAACATCTGATGCAATCTGTAAGTTCAAATTTGAGAATGAAAAAAATCCTGAGGTACTCCTCAGTAGAACACAGCTGGCAAGACTTTGCGACTGCCTTCATGCCTACATTTTCCTGATTTTTAAGTTACAGGGACATGAAAGTATTAACTTACTTTTTTATAAAAGTGCTTTTTACATCTTTTTACAAGCACACATTAGATTCCTTCCATTTCCAAATTAATTTTACATCGTGAGTCATAAAATTATAAGCAAATTAGAAAACATATTCCAAGAGAAAAGGTTGTTCTCAACTACTTAAACAATGTCCATACTCAAAACAAAACCACTGTAAATCAGTATTTCTCCTACTGGAACACTTCCTTGCCTCCAAAATGCAACAGCTAAGATTAGGATCATGAGCACAACTCCCCAGTATTATTAGTAATTCTGTGACCTTCAAACAAAATGTATTATCTTACCTAAAGGGATCATGAAAATCCAGGTCAATATGAAGGCCATTTAGAAATAAACGTGCTTCTCCAGGTTGAATTCCAAGTGTTTCATGAAAATGCTAAAAAGTAAAAAGTACTGCTTATTTATTTAGGTATATGTCTACACTAACACATATAAACACCCTTAAGTTATTCTGCAAAACATACACATCAAATCTCTTCCATAAAATTTCTTCTTTTATCTGAGCGTTGGAAAAAATACTGACCACTTATTTTATGAGTGCTATTTAATGCACTTCAGATGTACACACACAAATGAAAACAACCTACCTGTACAAGGCAGAGAAAAGGACACATTCTCAGTGTTTGCCAACAGAAAGTGAAAATACACACACACACAGAAATACAGCTTGTAAGTTTTTGAAAAATTATTTCTATATATCCATTCAGCAAAGGGAGACCTTATGTATGTCACTCAGACTCCACTCAAAACCAGCTTTCTCAATGACTTAACATCTGTCAATTCTGAAAAACACGTAGCTGAATTGTTTCAGGGAATCAGGAAAAACAGACTAGAAACTTTAAATCTCGTCTAACAAAGGGACCATGGAAAAAACACAGATGAGAAAGGGATAGCATAGCATTTCTTTGCTTGGCAAAGAAGAAAAAGATCCACAACAAACAAATACAAGAGGAAGGAGGTATTTAGGGAGTAAAGCATGTCTTATCATTTTCCTACAAAGAGCTCTGAGGCACAACACCATTCAGTCTGTAGCAAGATAAGTGACAGGAGCAACAGCAGTAGTGTATTCCAACTTGTGCCAGGAGGAGCAGTCAGATTTCCAGATCTGCCTTAATTCCCAACAGAGAAATGGAAAGCACAAAAAATACACAAAAAAAGCCAACTGAGAAAGATGTATTTTTTTCCCAATTTAGCTCCCGCTTGCTAAACAAAGTAAGTGTGAACAAAAAATGTACATTAAAAAAAGCATGCCTACAGCAAGCAACTCAGGCTGAGTATATCACTCCTGTTACGAATGTGTAACTGGACAAATGAGAGCAAAAGTGAGAAAACATTTAAAATGGTATTATTTCTTTAAAGCAGTGTGGTTACTTTCACACAGTTAAATATAAGTAGGAAATGTAAACAGGAAAAGAACTGAGCTGAATTGCAGAATGATTAAGGTTGGAAGGGATCACAGTGTGTCATCTGGTCCAGTCTCCCTCCCCAGACAAGGTCATCCGAAAGCACATTGCACAGGACTGCGTCCAGAATTGCATTCTTGAATATCTCCAGTGAGGGAGACTCCACAACCCGGCTGGTCAGTCTGTTCCAGTGCTCAGTCACTTGCACAGTAAAGAAGTTCACCAGCATGTTCAGGTGGAACTTCCCCATTCATCAATCTCTGCCCGTTGCCTCTTGTCCAGTTGCTCAGCACCACGGAGAAGAGCCTGGCTCCATCTTCTTGACACCTCCCTTCCGATACTTACAGATATTGATAAATCAGAGGTGAGATTCTTAATACAATTTTGATGCTAGATATTTGATTGTTTACAAGTGCATCCACTTTGTCACAAAAACGTTGATAGAAGGAGTATTTAGGCATCCAACACTAGAATTGAAGGCTGATAATATTCATGTAGTATTTTCTTGCTAAACTATCAGCAAATTATTGCACTGCAAGTTGTGAGTTCAGTTTAATGAGATTTCATTTTTTTCTTTTATCTATAGCAGTTCTTTGTCTATTTCTTGGTTAGATATCAACTCATTACACCTAAATCATCACATGTCTTTCAACTTTTAATAACTTTATTTCCTCTCGTTGCATTTCCTATTCAACTTTCATTATCTTGAGAGGGAATCATCCAGTTACACACAGCATGGGATCATATCTCTCCTGCTGCTAGATGGATGTACTGCAGTTCAAGAATGCACATGACAATTTATTGTGCTCAAGCAGCAATGTTCAGGAAGTTTCCTTACTTTTATTCAACAAATTTTAGCTTTTAGGTGCCTAAAGACCTTTAGACTACGGGAAGGATGTGACCTCGCAAGAAATTAAAACTTAGTGTTAGTGATAGGTGCATAAAATCCTCTTAAAGTTAATGTAGTTAATACATCAATGGAATCATAGGAATGATTCAGCTGACCAACCACATAGATATATCCATCATAATTTGTTTCAGATAAGGTATCTTGGACTGGAATACACAGGTAAGGCAGAAGGGGATGGATGTCCCAGTGGACACATCCGCCAGATGTGCGTGCCTATCTCAGATGGCTTGTAGCATCTTAAATGGTACAGAAATTCCAGTTTAGGCAACTCAACTGGGCCCCATAAAAAAACCCAACAAAACACTGAGAGAGCCAAATTGTTTATGTCCATTAACCAAATCTTCATTGTCATAACTGCTTACACATAAACAGACGTGCCTAAGTGCATACCACTTCATATCAATCCAAATTTTAAGTTACTTCTCCCAATCCTTATATTTAGCAATTGTCAATTTAACTCCCGACAGACCTTTAATTTTTTTTTTTCTTTTTTGCATTTTATGGTGGAGGAGTAGTTTTTGATAAAGCAGTTAAGTTTCGATTTTTGTGTTAACAGAGCTGCAATTAGGGAAAGTCATTGTAAAGACTTCATCAAGAAACAGGAAAAGTCCTGATACCAACACGCATACTCTGGAAGAAATATGATCATCTGGGATTTGTTTTGCTTTATGCTGACTATAATCCTAACAACAAAGAGTTAGTTATAAGAAAAAGCGTATCTTGGCTGTGTACAGAAAGCAATGAAGTGCAGACACTGATTTCCTCCCTTCAGCAAAAACTACAGAACTTCTCACTACTGCAAGAAACAAGAGGCCTGTCTGATGTTGAGCCCACTCTAAGATCTCTGTGAAAACCCAAGGATCAAAGATGTACCCCGCACACAAGAAAGCGGAACAGCTCAAGGAGGTGAACTGCTGAAATACACGAAATGTCTTCTCAATACACCAACCTTACATGCAATCACCTATGGACAAAAAAAGCCTACAAAATTGTTTGCATAACCATTTACAAGGTTTTAACAATCGAACCTGTCACTATTTGGGCAGCAAATACTCAAGATTGGAAAGCCTTACATGAGTTTTGCATAGCATAGAATCAAAAAACATTTATGTGATATTTTTGCTACAGTAGAGATGACAAGCTCTTTATGAGAAGGCTGCAGCAGTGCAAGAAGGACATTGTTCCCTTTCACTGTTTTGGAAAGCGAAAGAATCTGGAAAAGGTATTCCCCTGGAGGTACTAGTCTTGGCAAGGTAAGAGGAAAAGCCCTAAACGGATACAAAGCAAAATGATACATGAAAAAGTTGCAAAAGTATAGAAGTGACATAAGTAAGGTATAAATCCCTTTCACTACAGTGGATGGTCAGTCTTAACACCATATAAAAATACATGATCTGAAGATCAAGACTAAGGACAATGCTCTGGATGTCATTTCACATGACCAGTCCTACAAGCGTGGTGCCTAACATTTACCTGCAACACTCAACTTGAAAGAAAAAATCCAAACTGAACAGAGACAGACAGACACCAGGAATTCAACAAATATTAAGTGGCATCTCGGAAGAAATCTCAGATCAGTCAAAATCACAGGACCAAGGATTCCTCATGTGGTGCAAGGGACAAAAGATGCAGCGAATCAAGGATGGAAACAAAACCAGCATCTACCACAGATGATGTTCAAAACGTCATCTGTTGCAGAATAGTTGCATAT
Organism: Cnemophilus loriae; assembly: GCA_013397755.1. Lineage (NCBI taxonomy): Eukaryota > Metazoa > Chordata > Aves > Passeriformes > Corvidae > Cnemophilus > Cnemophilus loriae. The sequence continues at coordinate 1,664,144 of VZTF01017494.1, read as the reverse complement.
GTGATTCTGAAAGTGTGGAAAGCTCAAAGTTAGCATGTGCTGACCATAATATAAACAGCAGGCATAGATTCAACACTAAAGCTATAGAAAAAGTAACTGATACCTATTTTGCTTTCCCAGCACACAATTTGTCACTGAACTCAACACTCGGTTAAAATTGTTTGGCCTTGCCTAATTCTGTAAAACCAAAAGAGAGAATGGAAGAAGTTTCACAAATAGCAGAAAGTGAAATACTTGAATTGCATATTTAAATGTTACCTGTCTCATAACAGATTTTTTAGAATGATTAGCTCTTTTTCTCTAACAAAAAACATGAAAGTTGCTACAGTAAAAAAAAAATCTCCAAAAGCAGCAATATGATAGTAGTTCAACTGTCCACCTCAAGAAATAAAAACAAACCTTCTGATTTTCTTCTATTTCATTTTGCATTTTCTTGTCTACGGGTACTCTTGTCAGTAATCTGTTAAAATAAAATATTTGTATCACTCAACCACTGTATTTTAAAAAAAGCATTATTTGATGTGAAATTGGTATTTTAATTAAACATCCAATGCACTGTAACTGAAGAATGCTGTAATTAAGTCTTAAAAAGAAGAGTAATGCAGTATCATAAATACTGAATTTTCAAGACAAATATTGTTCTGTTTTACTCTAGTAAACCCAGGTTTCAGATTCAGGGTAGGTTTTTTTGAAGTAATATCATCAACATTTTTTACCACTCTCACTCTTTCCTCATGGTTTGTTTGTTTTTTTCTGGATGTATATTACAAAAAAGTAAGTTGCTTGGTCACCTAAATTATTACCTGAATACATGCCATATTTGTATATTTTAAGTTAATATTACTGTCTCCATGGTACACAGCTTTACAGCATGGAGAGCCATGGATTTGTCTGGACAAAGGCAAGGAAAACATGCAAAGAACGACCACTTTAAAATTAGCTGAGACTTAGAAAAAAAGAGATTTGCAGATTGAGACCCTCGAAAATGTTAAGCATTCACAGACAGACAAAGTTTTAGTTTCCTTAGTCATTCCATCTTTTGAAGATAATACACTGATTTGTCTTTTTTACCTTTCATGAATGTTCTGGAAGACTATTTTGTCTTCCTCTGCCACAGCGTATTGTATGTGAAGTTTATAATTATCAGGCTTATCATAAAATACTTCCAGAGGCAAATTAATCTCTCCATGTTTTAAAAAAACCTAAATCATATTAACCTAAATCTGACTGTCCTTATAAATGCCAAAATAAATATTCTAGTTGCCTATATGAACATTTTTTTCAAAACAGGACTGTACATGTTTTAGCAAATTTGTGTGAGGCTTCAAGAAAAACTGGAGTCATCTTAAACCTGAAAGTTAACTAAGCAAACAGAGAATGATCCTGCTAAACCAGTTTCAAACTCTTGGATAATAAAGCTTTTAATAATAAAAATCCTCACCTGCCCCCCCCAAGAAACTGATTTACAATAGATCTTGCTAGTATACTCCACATTTCTCACAATATGTCAGAAATAAGACATAAAATCAGTTTACTTCAAATAACTATTTGAGCTTTCCAGGCGACCAAAGAGACACACTTTAGGAGCAAACAGTATGATTTCCAAGCTTGGTTTTAGAGAGTTCTGAAGTAAAAAATAGCTCCAAAAATACTTTAAAAATCTGAATTTTATCATGCTGAACTCAACACAAATAGTAGGGCCTGTAACTCTCAGAAGCAATGCGTCATTCCGCACACACAGTTGATAAAAAAAAATACACAGATAAAAAGGACAACCTATATATTTCCAAATGGCTCCTACTGTGAGTAGCTAGGCAGAAAAATAAAACATAAATGTGAAAATAATAAAAAGACGGACAGGAAAACACAAAGCTGGTCCAACATTAGCAAGGAAGTAAAATATCCATGAGCAAAAGGTAAGCTTTACTGATAGCTGCTCTAGTAATAGGAAAGCAATTCAAGGAATCATTAAATAGCTCCTTGTTCATGCACGGCAGTTGACAATGCAGGATTCTAGCATTTATGTAGAGAGTGTGATGGTTGATCCTTGAAAACAACATCCTACCAACCTGAGGTAAGAAGTATACCTGTGAAAGACATCTGCTTATTTTCAGTTCTGTCGTTTGTTCAATTTGTTCAGGGCTTCACGAAATTTTTACTAATCCTTTTGTAATGGTCAAGTGCTACAGACTCTAACTAGAGAAACACCTTACTGGCTGAAAGTAAATGGATACTACTTATCTTTCTACATGATGTAGGAATGTTCTTGAATGACCTTAAGGTTGAAATATTCTCTATAATATAATTTTATGCATCTTTATTCTTACCTGGAAGAACATATAGCCACGTAGTACTGAATGTTGAGGGGAAAAAAGGAAACCTTTCACATCGTCATAATGTTAACATTCGTGAATGATTAATAAATAGCAAGTAACAGAGCATTATAATAATTATCTGCTCTTTAAGGATGCAATAATATGACAAATATACAACAAAGCAAAGATGAAAAATACCCTATAAAATGAATTATCAAAATGTTGCCATGACATATCAGTTGGTACACTGTCTACATCTGATGACATTTTGTAAAATCTATCTCAGACTAACCTTTTCAACTGGAAATACTGAGACACAAAAATACAGGTGGTAAATTGCACAAGAAAGTGAAAGAAAATTTCTGAGGAATGGTATATTAATTTTTTTTATGGTCTAAGGAACCCCATTTTTAAGGAACATACAATATTTTACTTTATTTTCGTAAGTACAGTTCTAACATTTGTATGCAGCCTATTTAAAACAAATTTTATGTAGTAAAAAATGGTTGTTTTCATATATAAACTGTCTGAAACTTACACAGTTTAAAAATACTGTTATTATAATGATCAGCTACTTGTCTAAAGTAACTAAGCAAGATCTCTTCATTTCCTGTTTATTCTAGCTTTTTTTTTCTAAACTAGTGTTTTTGACTCATCAGATAAAGCATGATTAGAGTATTAATGAAATATATTCTGTGCACTATTTTTACACCGTGACTCTTCAATTTAAGTTGTCAGTGCAGATCTACTAAATTTAAATTATTTAAATATTTGTAATCTTTCATGTTAAAAATAACATGCTAAATTAGCACATTACAATAAATCATGCAGGACAGAAACAGTGATTCCCCTTTTAATAATTTTAAAGTCTTCTTACACTTTTACCCATAAAATATTTGAAGAGTAGGCAAATTAAGTTCTCTAATGCCACAAATACATGATGGGAGTTGGAGTAGAATGTAACAACTTAATGACTTTTAAAATCAATGACTTAAATGTCACCTGGCACACTTCAAAATGACTTTTTCCTGTCCTTTAAAGAACAGAACTGGACTTGAAGTTCAACATTATGTATGTTTCCACTATCTCCTGCTGGAAAGCTGAATTTTGTGATTGCTAATCTAAGTGTAAACTTATACCATACTACTTCATAATAATTATGCTTCAGGCATTTTAAAAGGCATTTTGCTTCCTTGACACAAGATGTTACAACAGTAGTTTTTCCATTACGGTGTACATTTTCTCTAACAGACAATCAGGGGTGACAATGAAATACTGTGATAATTAAGCAAGAGTGGCAAAATGTGAAAGCACGCTGAGTTAAGAACCCTATTTAGAATCACATTTAATTCAATAATTCAAGCAAATATTGCTGATAGGATTACATGAAGAACTTATTAAGTATGAAGAAAAGCATTTCTCAATTACGACATTATTGGCTTACAGGAAGAACAATTTTTCATATTAGGACAGCTAAAATCAGGGCATGTCCACTTATTTAATATTTATCTTGAGCTTTTATTAAGTAATCTGTAATGGAAGACAGATCTTCCCCAGTAAGAACACTACCATACAATAGCCAGGGCCCAATCTCGACAGCAACGTTGTGCTTAGAACTAACGTGTGCGGATCCCCACAAAATTTGTTAATAGTATTTCGCCTCTTCCCACTGTGACTAGTTCTGTTAATAATTCAACAAAAGTCTTCACCAGGGAAAATATCAGTCCAGTAAAATCCATGAGGACTAAGTGCCTGAAAGATTAGCATGTCTTCATAGCATCTCCTGCCATGAAGGAAACATTTAAGAGACTGATCATGAGCTCTCCCTGGAGTTATCTTCTACTCAATGAAATTGGCTGGAATGCATCTAGCAAGCTGTCAAACATGAATATCTGACTGCAGGATTTGGACATAAATCTGTATTACTCTCATTACAGTCAAACGCAAACATAAAAATAGCATTTGGAAAAAAAAAAATGTTCAAGTATCTTACCTGGCTCTTATTGGGAAGTTCTGAGCAATGTCTTTCATTATCTTTAAGGCATCATAAACAGGGGTAGACATAATTCGAGTAGCTGCTTGAAAACTAAGATCTAGAGCAGGGAGAGAAAAATAAATTTAAAAAAAAATCACTGAAAATATCACTCAATCATTACTGCCTACAATCAGAAAACTGTTCCATATACACATTCTCACTATTAACATACTTTATGTTTCAATCATTGATTCAACAATTATGAAGTAAGATTATTAAGGTTGAAGTACTGGTCACATGAAAGCTGGAAATACTAAATTCAGGCTTTTCTATAGAATTCTGCTTGACTTTCTTGAACATACACATTGTATATGCAATTTCTAAATTTACAGAAGCACTCTGAAAAAACCCAGACCATTCACCAATATGGTGAATTATATCACCAAAAGGGTAGTACCACACTTAAACCGAGATACACACCAACCCACAGACACCCATAACTGCAAAAAAGAGATCTTTCCAGATCCAGGACTTCACAAGTTTTTCAGATAACAGATACATTTAACGTGTAAGGCTGCACTGAGCATGGAAATTGTACAATTTTCAAAAGGAGCAGCAATTTCACAGAGAAAATGGTAACTCGCAAACGAAAAGTCAAACTACTGTCAAATTTCAGTTCTCCTAAACACCTAGCACAATTTTTAAAGGGACCTCATTTTCAGAACAAAGTAAATTTTCAGGTAATGGGACAGTTTAAAATAATTTGTCTATCCACTGAAAAAAGCAATGATGGAATCCAGTTAGCTATCTCTGGAGTCTAATTTGAGCATGACAAATTTTGACATGTAAGACTAGGACAAATCCAATTTTGGTACCAATGAGGTAAGGCAGTAATATACCAGATGCTTCCATGTACCTTGTATACATCTGCATAACTAACTCAGGCAGTGATGGTTTTTCCTAATAATTTTCTAGTTAAGACGTTTAAGCAAAAACTGAGAGCCTCAGGTTACTCAGTTTGAGGAAAGCTGATGCCACATACAGTAAAAAGTGCTGGGCTGAAAGTCATAGAGGATGCTGCCTAGTAAAAGTTCACACCATCTTCTTGAAGCAATTAGGAATTACAAAAAAAAGGAAGGCTGAATCAAAGTGAATAAAGACATTCCTAGTTTAACCTGATAAGGTACTTCTTGGCTGAAAAAAATAGGTGAGTGAGAGGTGGAATGTTAACTTCTATTTCTTAATACTTTTAACAAGAAGTATAAAAAGAAATCACTCTTAAAAGTAGGTTTCATAACGCTTTCAACAGGCATATAAGTTGTGATCAGTTGAAGCAACAACACCCAGTTGCTGCTGTTACTATAGATAGTGAGGAGGCTGTGAACTTGGGTAATACACTTAAAGCCTTCCATAAATTGTTAATAATTTCCATATTATGCTGAACAACTAGGATACAAATATTCAAATACCACTGAGACCAAATGACACCTTTTTACCTCCTTGGTTATCCTGGTCAGGGTTGCCACTTACAGACCTCCCCTTGGAGCACCCTAACACAGCTGAGAGCGCAGTGTAAGGCACCTTGAGGAAAAAGTACTTACTAATTACTTACCTAAAATATAAAAGCTCTTGAAAGACAACTCTTGAATGGTGTTTAGGTTCATTTATAAATAGAAGTATGCCCTATAGCTGAAGTAGTTTTGCTTAAATTTAGTTAGATTTTTACTTTGAAGCTAATTAAAGGAAATCAGAGAGAAGCTGAGCCATTAATTCAGCCACTATAATTAGTCATTAAGAACGAACTAGAGAAAGCACCCTGTCATGTCAGCAGTAAGGGTATCAAAATAACTGCACCAAAAAATGCGGGGGCTGGAAGACTGAAGATGCTGAACCATAAGCCACTACAAGTCTTCCTGACATAAATGAACAGCATCCCAACACTTAACTACTTTCAACACCAAGAACTGGTTTCTTGGGGAGCAGCACCAGTTTCCTTTTTTATATACATAGCTGTAATACCACAGAACAGACCACCACTAAACAGAGACCTTGTACTGGCTTTTGAAGGTAGACATTAAAGGGATTGAAGTTTCACAGCTGCTTCTGCTTTAGTATCAGCCAAGTGGTATACAATTACAAAAAGAAAAATAGTCAAAAACACTACTTTCTTTTTATTTGCAAAGTAGATTTCTCAGCAGAACTTTAAAGGAATGTTTTTCAAATGTTTTTAATTTTGGATGAAGATAAATCCTGCAGTTGAACTTCACTGATAATAGACTGCAAGTGAACTACAGTTATCTCATATAGCTAATATCAGACTGGACATTGCTAGCAAGCTCTGCAACATCAGGGTCCCAAAAGAAACTGAAGCTCAGATGATTGCTCAGTCTCCTTCACGGCACTAATATAAAGGCAAACTAATTTCGATCAGGTTGTCCTCTAAAGCTGAAGAATGTAAGGGGGAAAATTAAGCTGCGTAAACTTAAGTGTTGTGACATTTTATGAGAGATTTATATTTTAGAGCAATTTACAATTTCATTCAAGCTACAGAAAGTCCTGCAATCATCAGCACACAAGCTTTAGCAATCAGCATATTTTTTTTCCTTTTCTACAGGAAAACTTTTAAAAGCATGTTCTTCCACTTGATATTATATTAAAAAATGCATCAATGTGAACTCCAGTGCATTAATAAAATTTATAAATTAAAGAAAACAAACTGTCCTAACACGTATTTTGTTCCAACTCAATAGTTGTGTCAAAATCGTATCTTTTGCCTGACCTCTAAAAAAATATCTAAAAGAAGTTTTAATACCTGAGATGACACCTCAGGCAGAAAAACAGGCAATATATCTCTCCATCTTATAAAATTACTTCAATGTTCCTTTAATTTCTAGCATACAATACATGGTATCAGCACATGCCTTTTAAATACTTGAGGTATTATGGCCTTTCTATGAAACGATGTCTCTCTTTAAATGAAGCCTATATCATAATGTCAATTCATTAAAATAACAAAGGAATATTAAACAGAGTATTGTGTTAATTAAAAAAAATGCAATACATACCCTGTAGCTCCCAAACCTTCAGCGGTTCCATGTTGTTAGTAGTTTCAATTAGATGTTTTTTAAACTCTACCAGATTATTTTTCAGATCAGGGTGCATCCGTCTACAATAAAACGTTTTATTCCTCTAAAGGCAGAATCAATTACTTAATCAATCCATCAACGTCTGCTTTTCTCCACAGTACTGCTTACAGCTAATATTGTATTTTAGGATAACGACCAAGAATGAAAATTTTAATTCATTCTTGAAACGAAAATATGGATTTGGGTTGACAAAAAGGTGATTTCTGAGGGCTAAACCCCAGTTAAGGAGAATCATAGAATCATTTAGGTCGGAAAGGACCTTTAAGGTCCTTAAGTCCAAACATTAGCCCAGCACTGTCAAGCCCACCACTAAACCATGTGCCACATCTACCCAGGCACGGCAACTCAACCACTTTCCCAGGCAGCCTGTCCCAATGCTTGACAACCCTCTCCATGAGGTATTACTAAATACCAGGAGTTCACTTATTTTGTAGTGATCTGTCTCAAAACCTGCCACATAAATTTAGATGGAACAAATGAACTCAAAGATGAGACAGTACTAACACACCATATAGGTAAGTGTTTAGTTAGCTTACTATAGGATGATGTATACCTAACTGTATATTAACTGTACTATATATATTGACTGTAACTGAACACACTCTTCATGGCATTAACTACAAGAGCTATAGGCAAGACAATGTTGAGAACATATTTTATAAATTGACACCACTGACAAAATCTATCTACAGAGCACACAAATCACCAGTCAGACCTGAAGAACAAGGTGCACAAAAGTTTAGCTATTTGTTCTGAAAACATAATAGGTAAAGAAGTTTTGAGGGCAAATACTTCGGCCTGCTACAAGACATCCTTGCTAAAAAAAAAAAATCTCCATTAGATTTCTAAACATTTTATATCTTCTGCTTACATTCATAACTATTTCACAGCTAAGAAAAGTAAAACTTTTGACATGGCTGTAACAGAGGGATAATTTAAAGACTACTGAAACATCTATTTCACCTCCTGTATGAAAAGGAGAAGTGAAAAAAAACAATGAATCTGGAAACAATGTCAAAAAGACAGAATTATCTGACAGCTTCACAGATCAGTCACAGTGGAGAATCAAGAGACTAAGTATAGCTAAACCTAGCAGAATACAAGAAAAATAAAGCTCAGATAAAGGTATGGCATAAGCATTTGGTATTACCTTCTGTATAACATCTCAAATACATAGGTGAAACAACAGGGAAGCCTCAAGATCTGAGTGCACTTCCACCTCAATGTGTCTGAGAACAAGAAGTCAGGAAGGGAGGCGATTGGCTCTCAAGAATTTAGACAGAATCAGCAGCTCTGAACTCTGAGATTTACAGTTTAGTGATAGTATCTACAAACACGTTTGCTTTTTGTTTTAAATAATAAGAGAGAGAATGACATCTAGAGAAAACCCACAATCTTAAGGGGTTTTTGCTGCAGAAAAAAAATTATGATTCACTGCATGGATCTGTTAAAGGAAAAGGGAAGCACTTTGGATGACTGAAACCACAAAATGAATCCACCAACTGAGGACTGGAAGGAGCACTCAGTAGGATAACATTCAATTTCATTTAACAGATTGCAGCTTGGAGATAAGAGTTCCTGCTGGAAGAGAACACAAATTCACAAACTCTAAAATAAGACGGTATCTATAACAAGCCCATCTTCCTAGAAATATCATTCCTTAATTCTATGAAATCCATTACTATCCTTCCTAAAAACACCTTATGGAGACAGAGCACACAGGTTTGGATTTCTTGTGCTACTCTTGCATTTTGAAAACCAACATTTTGATTCTAATTATCTAACAAATGTGAAATCACAATGTTCTAAGTTTTTGTGAGTGTTACCCAAACAGATATTTTTAAAAGTTTACTGTAAACATTCTAAGATAATTAGAAAACTAAAAGCAATAAATTGAAATTAACAGAATAAACAAATGTTGCATCCTTATGTTCACAAGACATAAAAAAACCCCAAACAAACATAATTTTCACCAAATAAAGCAATTTCCAACATAAATCTCAATTCTTCTATGAAAAAAACCAAACTGGTTCAGGTTCCAGAAACAAATGCAAAAGTTTAACTATAACTTATATCAACTCACTTTAATTTGCCAAAGAGAAATCCTTGGACATCACTTTCCTCCTCCTCTTCCTCATCTTCCTCTTCTGTCTCATTTGCTCCTGAACACATAACACATGTAGACAATATAAGACAAGCAAGTTATTGTTGTATTAAGTTTCCATGAATTACAAAACAGTTAATAGAAACATACAATCACAAAGTTGTCATTCCCAGATGTAGTTTTAATTTGATTTATACTTACATATTTTGGCATCCAAATTAATTACAGAACTTCGCAACATTAAAATTAATTTTTTAATATAATTAATTCAGCGGTAACAATTTTTACGTAGAATTAAATAGATGGGGTTAAACAGTTCACTTCCCAAAATAGCCATTTCTCAGTTTGATTAAGTGATAAGGTATAACTCTTATCAGTCAACTCCTACCAAATTTACACTTGAAAAGCCTGATGACCCTAAAGCACTTGAATCTCCAGCTGGCATTTGATGCAAGTCAGAGATCAATTTCTTCCCCTTTAAAAAAACTAAACTATTTTTTGACATGACTCAAAGGTCATTAAACCTCAGTCTTACCAAAGAGAGTTAACTTTCCTTTTATCTTGTAAATGTCCCTGCAAAGTAATTTCTCTGTGTCACCATGCTGTAGTTACCACTTTCTGCAGTAAATGCCTCATTTCAATACATTGTAACATGCACCGGGTCCAAATTCTATGGTACATCACATCTTTCCTACAGAGGATTGTGAAACTATTTCCACGCATATTCAGAAAAAAAAAACTCCAGCCCTGAAACACTAATGTGTAGATGTTGTAGTCATTAGTATATGAGAGATGCCAACAATCATAAAGTAACTGAAGTACAGAGATAAAACAATCTTAAAATTACTGAGAGGCAGAAGACCGGGTTGTGTTTTGGAGAGGTACAGAAAACAATTAGAGGTTAGGAAATGGACTGTGTCCTAAGCACAGATCTTTAGAAATGTTCTCATGTATTTTGATTTCTTAGCTCCCGATACCTGAGATTTCCTTCTGCAGAAAGAAATTAAGTGTAACCTTCAAAATATTAATGACTGAAGATTGTAAAAACTGAAGATTTTAACACATTTCAATAGTATCTCCAACAAGATATCAAATCAATTAAAAAACCCACATACCTTTAACCTGCGTGTCATCTACTGCTTTATATTCTGTACTCTTTATTGCAAGTTCCACACCATATCCAGATAAATACATTTTCCTCGAATTTGGTTTCTGCTTGACGATATTATTTTAACAGATGAAAAAACATAACTTAAAAATGTATTTAAAGGAGATTAACAATATCTAACACTGTAACTTTAAAATGTTATGACATTTAAGTCATTACTTAAATTCATCTTTCAATTCAAAGTGCAAGGCATATTGACAGTCCACTGAGAAGGCATGTAAAAGAACACGACAATGTCCTTTATCTCCTGCAAATCAGAGAAAGGCTGGTCAAAATTGTAGTCCCTTCACACAATACTAGAAGAGAGACTATAACAGGCAGAGCTCATAGCACCCTACACAATTACTGATGCCTCACAATTCTCATTTTAAACTGTTACTCATTTCTTTGTAATGTTGCCAAGCTTTCAGAATGTTAGGAGGAAATTATTTTTGCATCAGACTTATTCTTTAAAAAAGTTTTGATAAAACAATCACTTTCTGCAAGGAGTATTAATAAAATGTATTAAAGCATCACTGCTAAAAACAGGTTGCCTCTTACTAAAAACAAACTACAGCTACTTCTAACTTCAGAGTGGAAGTTTGACATTCAATAGTTTAATTACACAAAGCATACTTATTTCTGAATACATGCCCTAATTTGCACCAAGTGTATGAAAATCCCCCTTCCAAAATGCAATTTGCACATGCACAGCAGCAATTTCTTGAAAGCCTTTGAGCTTTAGCTTGCTGTTTCGAAGAATCATTCTGTACTGAGAATCCTCCAGCCCAGGAGTGAAAACCCAGTAAGGCTGGGGGGCTTCTCTGTTCATCCTCTAAGCAAATCTCAAGGCAGAGGGAGCAGAGAGCACTTTCTAAGTAGTCTCAGTGACCTCGGTCAAAAAAAAAAAAAAAAAAAAGAGATAGCAGAAAGACCGTACCTCTTCTGTTATCAATGCTCCCTCTTCTGGCATTTAATGTAAAAAAGGAGGGAGAATCCATCCCAGTGGGTACCAAAGAACAAAAATGGAGGTTGTGAAGAAGGAAGAAAAGGGAAGAGAGGTCTGAAAAGAGAAAAGGTGCAGGCAAGAAGACAACACGTGTTTGAGGGGACCATGATGCATAAGCCAAGCAGAGCAATGAGACATTCGATATGCAAGTAAGCTTTTAATTGAAATAAAAGAGCATAAAAGAACAAAGTTCAATCAAAACTATACTCCATACAACTTAGAATTCATGACTGGTTTCCTCAAATTCTCTATTTCATTACTGTAAGCAAACAACTCAAAGTCATCTGCAAACTATGTCTCTCATCTCCCTGAAATGCCTGGTCTACATAAATCACAGCAACCTCTCACTCCATCAGATTATTCTCAGATCGGTCACACTATTTAAGAGCCATACTTTGAATATAAATCACAAAAGCCTTCCAATAATCAAAACTGGTGACAGTACAGTTTCATGTACTGGTATTTTTCTTGTTTTGTTTCGGGGAGAAGAGTAAGCTACGAAAAGAATTCAGAAACGTTATGTTTCACATAGTGACACTCGGGAACACAAACATTTTAAAACTCATGTTTTAAAAAAACTCATGTTTTATCACAGTCACCGATGTTGGCTGTGATAGCCCATGCTGCTGTATCTCAATGAACATATGAAATTACATGGAGAATATGTAAAAATATAATTGGTAATTCCTCCATTTGATTCTCTATTCTACTTTCCACTTTTCTAATCCTAGTCACTAATATGTTCAGTCTTCTGCACCAAGATTCACCCAAGATCTTTGCACACTGTACAAAATCCAGACATATACCAAAAAAAGAGGTATTTCAAGATCAGTGATGCAATCAGTGCTCGCATGCAGGACTGGTAACATTATCAGTTTCATAGTTTGTATTAGATGAATTACTTACCTAGAAAGTTGTAATATTAGAAAATGTATTGCACATAATGTAGGCAAATGCAAAAATAAATGTAGAAAATGTGTTCTGTCAAAAAGCAAGCAAAGCAAAGACAAAATACTAACAGTTTACTGAAACAACGTTGATTTGAATTGCATACCTGAACATAATGCCGGAGAACGTAAACAATTTCCTCCTTTTGCGCCTTCTCAGATAAAATCTTGTGGAATTTGACAAAATCTTTTGTACCCATTTCTGCATATAGAATAACTACTGGGCCATCTTCTTTGAGAGTTGGGAATTTATGGTCTCCCTTAAAAAGATATGGCCTGGGTCTGGTTTTAAAACAAATAATTGTGATATTATAAAGTTAAAAGATTAGTTAAAACAGTGGCAGTTTTTCTACTTCATAATTGAAAAAGCTAGTAAATGTTTACATGCTAAAAGAAGTATACAAGCCACGTTAAAATCATCACAAAATAATCTTGATTGCTCACAAACAAATCCAGAACAACAAATTCACAAATTGAAGTATAAGAAACTGAAAAATCAGCATCAACTATAATTAATTGTAATATATTTTATCAAATCACAACACAAAGCATATGAAAAGCATAGCACTTGGAGATTTTGTGCATCAGGAACAGCTTGAAGATTTTAATTTGAATGATATGTTACATCTGTTAGAGATGCACAGGGCAATCAGTGAGTAACAGAGTAGCAGAGGGAGATACTGTGATGTTTAAGAAAGCTGCTAACACACCTGGAAACTAACTGAGGTTATACTATTTTGACACCATCAGGCTCTGTTAATTTAGCTAATTTTCACTGCCTACCTACCCTGCTAATTGAAAACCAGGACTAGAAAAGTTATGCTGCAATGATTTCTTAGATGACTAAAAACATCTTTTTAATAAAACCTGGGAAAGATGGAAAAGTAACAGAGGATATGATTGAGTAATACACTCAAGGTACTAATTATTGATGAACACACTTTTTCAAAGCTGCCTTTGCACTGACAGTCACAAGATCTGTAAGCTATCTCCAAGCATCCCCAAGACAAGTTAGGAAACTCTAATCCAACACACAGTACAGAACTCTGTGTAGTAGACACTCACTGAAGAGCCATACTGGAAAGGTGTGAGCAGAACACCACAGTTTCTGTGATGCAAACCTTAGGAATATCTTCAATGTAAAAAACCATAGAATAATTTACACTGCAAAGGTAACCTTTGGAGGTAATGTGCTGCAAACCCTCACTTCAAGCAGGAGCAATTTGTATGAGGTTACTCAGGGTTTTAACATCAATGTCCTATGTAAGTTTGGTAGGTATGCCATCAGGGACCTCATCTGTAAGGCAGAAATAAAAGGAGGGGCCCAGTTTAAAAATTAACTTAGATGCAGGTAGTCAGGTGTCACAGAAATATCAAGCAAGCTGTCCCACTGCTATAACAGGACAAGGCAGACCAAATAGGTGAGATCTGGGAGTCTGAAACAACTCTTGAATGAGCAAGCTCTGTGGAAGAACTGATCCAGATTTGCCCCAATGAAAGCATACATGTGGGATGTGACTTGTGCAACTTCCTCCTCATAGCCAGAGAGACAAAAGCTGCCACTGTCATTGAGAGAGAGAAAAACCTAAATCAAGGCAGCTTCTCTTTTCCTAACTTTAACCACTCTACTTCAACCAACCAAGGTGGTTACTGAGTGCTGCCATGACATGAACAGTGACAGTCTCAAAGGAAGAATTTCAAATCACAATGAACATGCTTCATAAAAATATTAAGTGCTGCAGTGAAATAACACTGCATAGAGCTCCTCTAATGACCTTGGGTTGAGAATTAAAGTGTTCAGCCCTTGTAAATCCAAGATAAGCCTCTGTTCTCTGTTTCTCTTCAACACTGAATAGTAGTGACAAGGAATTGATTCTCCTGCTCTTAGAACTGAAAGGTAATTAAATTCCTGCCATAAGAGATGCTCATAAGAAGGCTGCCTGAAAGACAAGAAAGAACAGCTGGGCAGACAAAAAGAAAAAGATAAAAAAATTACACAGATGTGGAGTTCAACACTTGCTAATCAGTTTCTAGGGTACTACAGGCAACTATATCCTTGTCTAGATAGTTGCCAGGATAGGATGCAGAAGCAATGTGATAGGAGACAGCAAACATGTACTGACAAATGTAAGGCATTGATTGTTTTGAGCAAAATGTGACTCCAATTAATGCTTCTGCTCTTCACAGCAACAGCCCCAGGAATCTTAGTGTTGTGTCTTGGACAGTTAGCAAGATAAGCAATCCCAGCCATTTAACCACGTGTTCTGTGACACACCCAGAGCCCTTGAGCTCTGGAGCCATTGCACCTCCACAGAAAATACTTCCAATTAGAGCCACACAGTCCATTGCAACATGGCTGAAGGTGCAAAAGACACAATCACAGTCGCTGCCGCATAAAGGACTAGATGAAGCAAAACCTTAACCTTGACATGCGGAATATTTGGGCTCTTTGTAGTTCAAAGAGCCTGAGACTTCCTGAATATTGGGTTGAGATGATGAATCCACACAGAAAGAATGCTGCAGCCTCTTCTTTCTCCTCCAGTGAGATTTGAAATTATCAATCCCTAAAATCAGGACATTTCTAGCATCCTCATTCAAATATGGTGAGCAACTGAGCATAGCATAAATTGGCCTGGCTGAATTGGAAGAGTCATGACAGACAGAAGACAGAGAATGGAACACAAAGGAAAATACTTTGAAATAAATAAAAAAAAAATCAAAAAGATTTTGTGTATGAAAAGACAGAAAAAGAGTGACTGGTTTAGAGCAACCAGCTGCAAGATGGCACACTGTCCCATATATCATTTGTTCACCTTGTAGAGAAAAAAGAACAGGAGCACAGCTCTATCTTTATCACCTAGCCTAAATATCACCAGCATAGGTGAAAAGCATCTGCTACCCAGGGTACAAATGGAACTAACAGTGGAAATGACTGCCTGAACACGTGAAGGTGAACACGTTTTTCTCGGAGTCTAGCTCTAGGTACTCTAAGTATTTGAGTGACACAAATACTTTTGGGGCGGGGAGAAGGAGGGAAAATATATCAAGATTTTGTCTCTGCAGCTCTGAATGTTGTGATGTGACTGGCGCATGCAAAGCTATTTAAAATAGAATACCAATCAAATAAAAGAAACTTCAGTTTTGTTGCAAGTTCTTAATGATTTCTAGAACTCTAACTCTCTCAAATCTGAGTAATTCAGGATTCTATTGTTTAGTATTGTGATTTTCCAGAATCTTGCACATTTGGGAATAATATCTCCAGAAATGAGAATGTGCTGAATCCAGGTAATTGCTTTAAAAGTTTACTATATTCAGACATTGCAATAAAATGTTACAGTCTCATGATGCCTTAACATACGGCCACACGAATTCAACAACGTTTTAAATTATCTGTACTATATTTTGCCTTTTATCTAAAAAAATAAGAGACAGTTGTTAGAAGAATATAATAGTTAAAAATGGGACATTGTAAACTAGACAGCTAATTGTTTTTACAGAAACCCGGGCTAATGAATAAGCAAAAGACGATGATTTAGTAGGTTGCAATTGTATCAATGGACTTAGAATACACCACAAATCACAAATGTAGAACACAAAATTACTTTCAGAAGCAACCAACCCCAAAGAGACAAATTTACAGGTTTTCAGGGTTTCCCCCCACAATTTATATTTGATAGAAAGCAAAATCCAAGAAATATACCCTATTAAATCATCTTTCAGCTCTGCATATCTCCATGAAGCGGCTGAGGGTATGGATGCTAATGTATATTATGGAGACCATTTCAAGGGTAGTAAAAGAAAAAAAAAATTACACAGAGACCTTAAAAACCACCAAATAATAGCTTTTTTTTTTTTTTAATAGAGATTAAACATTAGGCTTTCATTATTTTGTTACTGTTATTTTGATGGGTTCTACACATTTTACTTCAGAGCTCAAATTAATTCTGGAGTGATGCTAGTTACCACAGGACAAAACCTGCAGAAAGGGTTGATAGGTGCAAAGTCTAGCACAAGGTGAGGAAAAGTTATGCTAGCTGAGGTAGACTCCTCTTCTGCTACTGTGCCAAGCCCTTGCAACCCAGAAAACCTGAAGTGCAGCGACACTGACTACAGAGAAAGTACCCTGCTGACAGACCTGCGTCAGACACGTGAAATTGTAAGTTTGTATAGAAAGTACACTGTAACTTAAAACTTGACTATCCCATGTAAAAAAAAAAAAAAAGAAAAAAAAAAGGAAAAAGTACAAAATTGTCCATGTGATTAGAGGACCAAAGCTCTATGATTTTATTTTAAAACCTACTTTGATTCATAACTGATGAACTCTCATAATATTAAGCTCTTTAGTAATCTATTTTTCCTCTTAAACCAGATTGTTATATTTACCTCTTAGTAGCCTTCTTCAGCAGCTTTTTTATTTCATTAGTCTTACAGGTGTGCTTCTCATGGATAACCACAAATGCACTGCAGCCTTCTGGTGGAGGTTCATCAGCTGCAATCTAATTCAACAATTATACTCAACCAGAATGCTTTGATTGCACTTAAACTCATATCCCTTTGATTAAAATAACTCAACAGCTGCCATTAAGTTATGTTTCTAATTAAGCCCATTCAAAACTGTGTTTACATGGGGGAAAAAAAAAAAGAAAAATATTAAAAGATTAAGACCCTATAACCTTTGTGAGATATAGTCTAATAAATGCAGTCATACTCCAGCAAACGAAAGTATATTTATGTTCTGTAAAGGCTGGACTGAGAAATCTCCTCCACAAGCTGAAATCACAGCCTGTACTCTGAGATATTTTTACCTTTAGTTGCTATCAACAATCATGTTAACATATGAAGATGAGACTTCTAAACCAATAAATCCCAAACAAATAACGTCAGTTCTTGATTCTCTCTCTTTCCCATCCCCTGCCTTTTTTTTAAAACTCTACTCAGCTATTCCCACATGAAGTGGGAATCATGTGACCGCATGTCAGTGACTCTGGATTCACCAGCTGAAAAGTAAAAACAAAAAGACATGAGTCTCAGATTATGATAGTCCTCCAGAGAACACCTGCCAAACTCCCTAACTTTATTACAGCTTATAAACTTTCAGAAACATGGATTTCTCACTTTATCTTAAAGGTGGCACTGCTAAAAGAGGAGTAGCAGTTTTAGGTTTAGAGACACAGTTAATTTATGTCCTCTCACTTTTTCATTAAAAAAGCAGGTTTTTCTATTTTTCAACTTTTCAACTACTAAAATAATGAGAAAGATGAGAAATCCACTAAATGACAAATATAAATGACTTGAAGCTACAGGAAATGTCCTATGCTGGCAATGTCTGAATTCCCACAGGATTATTTGAAGCAATGCAAAAAATCCCCATGACCCAAGTTTTAAAAAATAAACAATTACAAAAAAATTCTACTGAAAATCAATGCTATCCATACAATTGAACATGAACATTTGTTCCTGTAAATATAACCAGCTTATAAAGCATCACCTTTATCATATTTGATTCCTAATAATATTGGCATATATTTTACTGAACTGTAACAGTGAACATTTTTTAGCCAAAACGCCTCATTCATGTACCAAATATATCAGGGAATATTCTCACCTGCTGAAACATCTGAACAGTTGGAGAATAAGCCCGTATGGAAAGTGCAAACTTCAATAGATTGATTTGCAAATTGGATAAAAATTGTCCTGCTTTCTTCAGGATTAAATTATAATAGGAGTACTCTGAATCTGTTGAAGAGAGAAAAAACAAAAGACAAACTTTTAGTATTTAGCCCTAAATGATGTGGCATATCTACCTACACTAGATAAGTTTTCAGTGTCGTCCACTAATAACTGTTTCCTTTACTACAAATCCAGAGGCCTAATATCACATAAAAACAACAAAAGAGAGCTCAGTAGCGCTATTTAATATCTAAATTATTTTCAGCAATATAAAAATCCACTCAACAATAATGTCTCTTGAAAAACCCATATGGAAAGTCCTGAACAGAGCATTATTTTACAAATAATTTCATCACATTTAGCTTTGAAATCCTGCAACCATGCAACTTACGTAAATAAAAAACGTCTAAACGTGTCATTCTTTGGGCTACTCTCACATATTCTATTTCTTCCTTCAAAATACATGATAAACAACAGTATGAGAATGGATGCAACATGTGAGGCAGCTTTCCCCCTCCCTGCATATCCTGTATTTTCAAGGTCAAAATTAGGACTCTGAGTAAGAAGGTAGGTGGATGTTGTCTGGGAATGACAGAATTGGTAATACAGAGCATTGGTTGGAAATAATTAACCCTCAATTCTCATTCTAGAGGCATATTTAATTTTCATAACTAAGCAGCTCCTAGCCTCTCATTTTCCTCTTTACAACCCTATCGTAGTTGCAAAAAAAAAAAAAAAAAATCTTCTTTCGGTCTTAAAGCCTCTAGTATCTCCTTTCTGCCTTCTTCTCCTTTAAACTCATTATTTAAAATGGCTGAGTTTGCTGTCGTTCACTAGAAAAAAACCCCTAATATTAGAAAAGTGTATAATCTGTATTTCAAGAAAGCTCCTTCCCATGAATTCTATATGCTGTCCTGGTTTCAGCAGGGGTAGAGTTAATTTTCTTCTTAGTAGCTGGTACAGTGCTGTGTTTCGGATTCGATATGAGAATAATGTTGATAACACACTGAAGTTTTAGTTGTGCCTAGGCAGTGCTTACCCTGAATCAAGGACTTTTCAATTTCCCATGCTCTGCCAGTGAGGAGGTGCACAAGAAGTTGGGAGAGAGCATGGCCAGGAGAAGCTGACCTGAACTGGCCAAAGAGCCATTCCATACCGTGGAAGGTCATGCTCAGTATATAAACTGGGGAGTTGGACGGGAGTTGTCAATCTCTGCTTGGGGACAGGCTGGCCATCGGTCAGTGGGTGATGAGCAATCGTACTGCGCATCACTTGAGAGAAGTTTCATTCCTCTCTCTCTTTTTCCTGTTGTCATTATATT
The DNA here is from genome assembly GCA_013397755.1 of Cnemophilus loriae. Classification (NCBI taxonomy): domain Eukaryota; kingdom Metazoa; phylum Chordata; class Aves; order Passeriformes; family Corvidae; genus Cnemophilus; species Cnemophilus loriae. Next base: position 1,644,510 of record VZTF01017494.1, on the reverse strand, counting down.
TCACTTTATTTCAATTATTAAATAGTTTTTATCTCAGCCCACAGGTTTTACCTTTTCCTAATGCTCTTCCTCATCCCACTGGGGAGGACAGAGAGCGGACATGTGCTACTCAGTTGCCGGCTGAGGTTATTCCATGACATATAATTGTTACTGTCTTACATTAAATTCAATGGATGAAAAACCTATCTACGTTGTCTACACCTACACATAGCCCTGGCAGAACCTTAAAGGCAGTGAAGCTGGTGAAGGCTCTAGAGCACATGTCCTGTGAGGAGCAGCTGAAGGAGCTGGGGGTGTTTAGCCTGGAGAAGAGAAGGCTCAAGAGAGACTTTATCACTCTCTGCAACCACCGGAAAGGAGGCTGTAACCAGGTGAGGTCGGCCTCTTCTTCCTGCCAAGACAAGAGGAAATGGCCTCAAAAGCTGTGCCAGGGGAGGTTCAGGCTGGACATTGGGAAGAATTCTTTCACTGAAAGGGTGGCTGAGCATTAGAATGGGCTGCCCAGGGAGGTGGTGCAGTCACCATCCCTGGAGGTGTTCAGGAAGTGACTGGGCATGGCACTTGGTGCTATGGTTTAATTGGCAGAGTGGCAATCAGCCGAAGGTTGGACTCAGCCTTGGAGGTCTTTTCCAAACTTCATGATTCTATGATTCTAAATGAGATAAATTTGGCTTCACGTGTTCAAAACAGTGAATATAAAAATTTGGAAGCAACAAATCCTTCTAGAGTGAAACTTTTTTTCAATAATTGTATTTTCAAATTTTCTTCAAATTATCTCCACAAAAATAAAATTAAATCTGAAATTTCTGCCTCTCTGCTCAGGCCCAATTAACACCCTATTGAAGACAATGATGAGCCATTAAACATATAATTATAACGATACTGCCTCAATAAAATATTTTTACCCCAAGTCTTTAATTTTTTTGGCTTACAAATTTCATCTGTGCTTTCACTGCTGTATTTAAAACAGCTGAATTTATTTTCTGGAAGATAATTATGATGGTGATGGATTTTAATAAGAAAAAAAAAGATAGTTTTTTATCTGCCTTCAAAAATGACTGTACAATATTGACAAGGATTTATTTATCAAATCATGCATCCTCTCCTACTACTTCAACTTCTACTAACACTGCTGGCTTCATTTAGAATACAACTGTACTTTAAACTTCACCAAGATGCATGAATCCATGTCAAATCCTACACTAGCCACCTAATGCAAAACAAATTTTTGGAATTTATTACATACACAGAATCACACAGAATATTCTGAGATGGAAGGAACCCACAAGGATCCTCAAGTTCAACACTACAGTAAACTTAAGTGGACTCTTAAAGCCTGTACATGGACTGAACCCGTGACCTTGGTGTTATTAGCACCATCTAATCAACTGAGCTAACATCAGTTAATCAGAACTATGGTTTGAGCTTAGCAAATTATTTTCACATAGTATTGAATCCTTGAAATTTGGTACTACTTGCCCTCCAAGCTCATTTTAACATTGCCAGAAGAGTAGAAGTCATAGCAAGTTTCTTAGGATGTTACAGGGAATCACAAAGAACCAAATTTTTCTGGTTATAAAATCCTGCACGACAGCATATTACCACTAAATCATTAACAAAGTCGATTTAAAAGTAAATAAGACACCACATTAACAGGATACAGCTCCAGACTGCAGACATCTGAACGCACATGTATGAGCTTCATATCTGTGAACTTTCACCCTAGCCATGAGAAATATAGCCTAGCAGCCAACAAAACCTGAAAAGTGCACTCCGAAGATGCCTTAATTTGTCAGCTGAAAACTGCTCTCAACTCCTTTAGCCAAATTGATCAGATTGACTACAGCAAGAACTGAACAGCCAGCTAAGCAGACTCACATTTAAATGTTGACATTTACTATCCACAATTTACAGCAGTATCTTTTATCACAGGTAAGTTAAAAATAATTAAAAGAGACAACCAGGGCAGTGACAAAAGATAAGAAAGTATTATAGCACAGCTCCTCAGACCTCATGCACACACAGCACAAAATTAATCTGAATAGATGCTGGTAACCCACAGGGGAATTCAAAGTATTGAGTCACGGGAGGTAGGGAGAGTAAACATAAGGGATATAATTAATCAGAACACACTGTGCAGGAATAATTATTTTGTGGGATGGAAGTATGAGGATTGTTCCAACTGCATTGAGATGTGGGTCTGGATCCACAGATCAGCTAGGGAATTAGAGATCCCAGGTAACACCAGTTCAGGCAATCACTGGCCAGTCAAATCTCTATGCCATTCAAGCAAGATGCCAGTAAAGAGGGAATACTTTATTTTATTGTATTAGTATGGAAATGCCATGCTTGTGAAACTGATTCCTCTTGAATCTTTAAGGTTTATATACACATAAAAAATACTTGTCTAATTGAGTTGTGAATAACGTGTACTCTTCTAGATTGCAACAAATAATTTGCATGATTGTTGTTTATATGAAATATACTGTTACATTTTTTTCAGAGAAAATTGTTTCCATAGAGAAAATATGTTTGCATGTTGGTTTTGTTTTTGTTTCTAATATATATTTATGAGGCTGTGGAAAATTCAATATATAAACTGAAGCACTTGGGAAGACAGTAAACATTCAAGTGATAATTAGTCGGCAGGGAACTGGCTACTCACCTTCCCTTGGTGATCATAAATTAACCTTTAGGGATATAAAAGCAGCAGCAAGTTTAAAGTGCCATCTCCAGTGTTTTGTAAGTGCTGGTTTTTGTATGAAATATTTGCAGCTTGATTTTTTTATAACATACCTGCAGCTCAAAATAGCATAATCTGCCTTTCCAAGTATTTCACAAGCCTGGCAGAAAATATGTTGCGCATTAAGTAGATATAAACAACGTTGCCCATGTTATCTGAAGACTTCACATTAATTTAATACAGTGTATCCCATCACTAACCTTTTCCTGTTTTCCATATGGTATAATCAAGATGCTGCCCAAGTTGATTTGAGTTCATATCAAAAAAGAAGAAAGTTAAAACCACCAAATTCATGACCAGACTAAATGTTTCACCAAATTCCGTGTACATAATTCCTACCAAATCCATTAAATTGCTACAAATATCACAGCTAAACAGACCATTAATAAACCTAATTTGGTAATGCTAAATATTTTAAATGAGCAAATTAACAAGAGATGTTGATTATTCTAAATTTAAAATGACAACTTCTGAGAACTGATTAAAAAGAACAGATAGAAAATCATCCAAGGGAGGATTTAGAAGGAAAAAAACAAGCTACCCTATTTGATTTTTAAAGTTGCCTTCTAGCTTTGACACTTTATGACTCTTCTGAAACATTCAACAGTACGTTGGGATACAAATCTATCATCCAAATCCTTTATAAACCCAGATTTTCAGCTTCAAATCTAGGAATTCTTTACCTTTTATGAAAATGTTTCTATTTAAACAAACAAACAGTGCTTTTATTTCCTGCTTATTCATCCTGTCTACTCTTGGCATCACTCAGAGAACTGAAAAGTCAACTTCACCAACCAATCCTTTTTCAGCTAGATCCTTTAATTTACTCAAGTAGTTGTTGCTATATCAGTTTTAACATATCATGAACACCCCTCTACATCAATGTGTCCTGACATGTAGCAATTAAAACAGAACTCATTCCACACAATATAGAGAATCAACTTCTCCTCAGAGGTAAACTATTACTCACCTCACTGTAAACTGTACCTTCGCCATCTTGCACTACCAGATTCTTCACTCAAGCTGACCAGTTTATTGTAAACATCTAATGCAGACTTCCTGTTCATTAAGAGCATCCATCTCCTTAGATTAAGACTACCCCAATTATGACTTCACTTTTAGGAAAGCCACCTGGTGCCAGAACTTCAAATTTCCCTGCATTATTGTCATAGGTGTGTGTCGGCCATAAAGATAAATATACACATTAACTGCTCAATATGCTTAATTAAAGTAGTATTTTAGAACAGTCTCAATGTTCCCAGCTGCCAGCATCTAACAGTTCATTGGCATGATAGGTCATGGAAATTATCCTACTGTAATTTATTTATTCTCAATCACAGAGTTTATCCAGGTGAAGTAAGTATTTAACTAACAGCTAATTTCAACAGACATCTGTGTCACTAATAATAAATGTCATTAAAGCTTCAAATTCCTTGGAAAGTGTGTCCAGGCAAGCAGAAAAGAGATGGCTGATAAAAAAACCCCTGACACATCATCTAATATAGCAGTCTTATCTCAAGGCAATACCAACTGCATCTAAACCACTCGTAGAAAAAAAAGAGTAAGTTAAAAGTGACTTCTGAAGGTCACCTCATCCAAACTGTTACTTAGAGATATAATTTCAAGGCTTGACTAGGCTGCTCAAGGCCTCATGCAGTAGAATTTTGAATTACCTCAATGAATAGAGATTCCAGAGCCTCCTGGAGCAGTCAGTTTCAGCATTTACCCAATCCCACGGTAGAAACACTTTCTCTAGTATCTAACCACAATTTCCACGTTTTGACTTCTGCCCTTTGCTTTTTTTCATATTGCTGTGTACCTTCAGGAAGAGTTTGCTTCCACTTTCTTTGCACATTTCTCTGTTAGGAAGCTGAAGATACGAGGTCTCTCCTCACTCCTTCCCTTTCTCGGGTTCACAGTTCTCTCAGCCTTTCCTCAGAAGTCTGCTCCAGCTCCCTAACCATTGCTGAAATCCTCTCCTAGACTTGCTCCAATGCTGGACCCTTGTCTTTCTTTTCACAGAAACCCAACCTGGCCCCAGTACTCCAGATTCAGTCTTAAAAGTGTTGCATACAGTGGAATAATCACTTTCTTTGACCTGTTGGCTACACTCTTGCTGCTGCAGCCTGGCATGTATGTAGTCAGCCTTCTCACTGTTTGCAAGGATCCCCATTCTGTCTCTCAAAAACCCACTTTCCAGTCAGTCAGCACCAAGATTACCTTGTTGCTGAGATTATTCCAGCCCACATGCAGGGAGTCTGTAAAGCGCCTTTACTGAATTTCCCAATGTTTCTGTTGGCCTGTCTCTCCATCCTGCCAAAATCCCTCTAATTACAGTCCTACCTTCCAGCTTCTCCCAGTTTTCTGTCATTCACAACCTTGTGCAGGGTGTAACACATGCCACTGTCCTGTGTGCTGACAAAGACCTTAAAAAACCTTAGTCAACAGCACTCGCCTCAACAAATGCTACTATCAGCTGACCACAGGTCAAATTCTGCACCTACTTCCATCTTCCATGTCCTCATGCCTTATACAGAATGGCTTTTAGCACCATTCACCACCTGGGCATTCTGCTCAGTGACTCTCTCTGGCTTTGTATATACTTCTGACCTTGAGATCATCATCCCACAGTAATTTTTGGGTGTTTTTTTTAATTTTCCCAGTTGATATTCTACAACTAAAATCACAGTTCTTTGTACATTTTCTGCTTGTACTTTTTCCATTCTAAAGAAATGATGAGGAAAACACAGGGAGACAGTAAAGTCAAACATCACACTTTACTCAACATTAAGCACATAATAGAATCAAAAGCGGCAAAATTATGTTTATCATACATGTCCCTGTTCCATTCCTAGTAATCTTTTAGGTTTATTGGCTGCATTGAGCACTGCTGAGAACTCAAATAACGTTATCACGTGCACATCACAATCTTTTTAAAGTTGTATTCAGTCACTCACAATTGTTGAAACCTGTTGTTTCTCAAGTCCTCTCTCCCATATACAGCATTTTTCATGCACCTGCACTTCCCACTGCCCTTTCCTGCATGATCTTTCTACAATTTGTCAGCTTTTGACAACTTATTTAACATTCAATTTCCCTCAAGTCTCTTCCAGTGGTAGTGTTAGGTTCTTGCACTCATGCCTAAAGAGTTGTACTATTCTGTAAGTAAAGAGCAGAATGAAGCAGCCTTACCTTGTTTTGAAGCCTTTTTCACCTTGTTCATCTGTTGACCTACCAAGCAGGTCTAATACTGACCAACCTGGTGTAAAGCCCCACAGGTTTCCCAATTTTTCATGACCATAGACATTTCTAGTAAACTGCTCTCCAAGGTTTCTTCTGGGGTGGCTTTTTATGTTTCTTTTGCTGGATTTTACGCTTTGGTCTGCTCTCCAAATTTTTAACAATTTAGTATCCTTCTGTCTAATCATGCAAGGCTTTTTTTAGCCCTATTTTGTCAGCAATAAACCTTTATTCTAAAACACCAGTATTGATGCTAGAAAACAGTCTTCACGCCATGTACAAGTATTAAATCTTTTCTGGTAATTCTTTAAATTTTTCCTTTAGCTAGCATTCTCATTTTAGTTATTTGTGTGATTTTACACCCTGCAAGCATCCATCTTACAGAAGACATGAGGTCTCAATACCCTATAAGCTCTTGGCGAGTCATGTAAGCAGGTAGGTATCTTTAATCTTTACACTTCTGTTCCATATTCAGTCCACCTCATCTTCCTTTTTTTTTTTAAACTCCTCTGCAAGTATTGCCCTTAAGGGAAAATATGCTACAACTTTCTGAAAGAAACCTACCTAGTAAGCAATAGTGGAAGAGTCAGGCTTGACCTGCCTGGAACTAATTAACGTGTCATGTCCCAAAGTTAAATACAGCACAAGATAATATACTAAAAACCAGCATGCTGTTTAACTTACCTCCTTGCTTATAAACTGTTAATTCCCGTACAGTTTCCAAGAACTGCCAAAACTTCTCATTACCATCTTCTGCAATATATTCACTGTTTAAAAATAAAAATTAATTGTCCATGGGTTGACTTTGTCCAAAGATGCACCACAGTAAAAACCTTCAGTTGTTTAAAATAATAAATACCCATCAGCAGCCAAATGTTAAATATTCATTGACTAACAACCATCTCTGTAGAATAAACACTGACCTGAGCTGTATTTTGGTCAAAAGATATTTTGAACAAAGTACTACCATCCAAACTCAACAATCAGAGCTGTAAAGCGTGCAGACTATTCTCTTAATACAGAACTCCCCCAAAATGTTCACTTTATTTTTCCACAGCTATTTCAATACACACTTATAAATGAAATCAATTCAGCACACAGATTTTATTTAACAGTAGCTAAGTATACAAATAAGAACATACACTCTGTCAGGTTACAGTTTTTCATTAAGTTACAGGCTTTCATCAATGACATCTACTTTGCTGTGCATGGAGGGAGATCACCAATCTCTGAAACACTTTCAAACATGAGTTAATCCTTACAAAGCATAAAAGGTAAGGTTTACTTTATATCAAATACCATCCTGCCATTTTTTTTCAAACTAAAAGAAGCAAAATTTAGGTTAGATATACAGAAGAAATTCTTTATTGTAAGGGTGGTGAGGCACTGGAACAGGTTTCCCAGAGAAGTTGCGGATGCTGCATCCCTGGCAGTGTTCAAGGCCAGGCTGGATAGGGCTCTGAGCAACCTGGTCTAGTGGAACGTGTCCCTGTCTATGGCAGGGGTGTTGAAACCAGATGGTATTTAAGGTCCCTTCCAACTCAAACCATTCTGTGATTCTATGATTTACAGGTAACATTTCTAAGGTTTGTGGTTTTCCTTAAGGGAATATCAGTTGCTTTCGCTCCCTCTGCTTATGTTTACCAAAACCTTCCATTTACTAGCATGACTATATTGTTTTCTAATCTTTACTTTGGAAATTTGCCTCTCCTTTGATTACAGAAGCTTGCAGTAATCCCATTCATGGGTGTTCTCCAAACAGCAGCAAGTACGTTTAAAAGCAAAACAAATTTAAGCCAAATGGGTAGGGAAGCCACAAGTATCTAAAACTGGAAAACATTTTCCCTTCCTATTGTGAATCCCAGAGTGGTTTGTGCTGGAAAGGACCTTAAAGATCATCTGGTTCCAATCCCCCAACGGCAGGAACACTTCCCACTAGACCAGTTTGCTCAGAACCCCATCCAGCCTGGCCTTTAACACTGCCAGGGATGGAGCATCCACAACTTCTCTGGACAACCTGTTCCAGTGCCTCACCACTCTCACAGTAAAGAATTTTTTCCGTACCTCTAGTCTAAACCTACTCTCAGTTTGAAGCCATTCTTCCTTGTCCTCTCACCACATGCCCTTGTAAGAAAGGCTCCCTCCACATCTTTCTTGTAGGCTCTCTTCAGGTACTGGGAGGCTGAAATTAGGTCACCCCAAAGCCTTCTCTTCTCTAGGCTGAAGTTATGATTATAAGTTAACAATACCTTTTAAAAGACCACCATGTTTCACATCTTCACTAGTACCTTTATAATCACTTAATTAACGTGCAAACTACTTGAGGGCAGACGAAGATGTTACTCAGTGGAAGGCAGGGATTGTGTAATCAGCCCGTTACATCTCCTAAACCCGGAGACCTGCAAAACGCCTGAGCAGGTTAAATAAGCCGCTTGTACAGCTCCCTCAAAGCGTGGCAGAGCCGTGCCAGCACTGCCCACAACACTTTCCGAAGGGAGAAAGCAGTTCAGCCTCACATCCAAAGAGTACTTTAACACACCCTCTGACAGAGAGAAACGCGGCCATCCCCCTGTGACAGCCCTCCTTCCCGTTCAGCGGAGGGACAACGGGGTCTCTCCACCCTCCTGTCCGCCAGGAGACAGCCGAGACAGGGCGGCCGCTAGCAGGAGGAGGAGAAGGAAGAGAAGGAGGAGGAGGAGGCTGCACGCACCTCGCCTCCAGCAGCAGCGGGGTCGCCGGCCACTTCGCCGCCAGCCGGGCGGTCACAGGCTGTGAGGAGGAGGCCGGAGCGGTGCCGCAGGGACACAACGGGGCGCACAGCAGGGCGAGCAGGAGCGCCGGCGACAGCAGCGGCGCCCAGCGCGCCATGAGGAGCAGCGGTGCTCGGAGACGCCCAGCCCCGCACTGCCCCGCGGCCCCGGCGCGCGCCCCGCCCACACGGCCGTGCCCCGCTCCTACTGGCTGCGCCGCGCCCTCGCCGTTGTGCTATTGGTCGGCCCGGAGGCCAATCAGCGGCGGACGGCCCATAAATAGCGGGGCGGCCGGGGCCGTGAGACGCGGCGCTAGGAGCGCGCAAGCGCAGAGGTGGCGCTACAGCCACCCCGCCCCTGCCCTGAGGCCCGCCCGGTCCCGCCCCCCTCTGCCGGCGTCGGATCATTCCCGTTATTTTTTTTTTTTTCTTTTTTTTAGGTTTCAGGTTGTTTTTTGCAAGCGTGAGATTTACGTAGGGTGCCCCAGGCTTTGCTGGCGGTGGCTGCAGGAGGCTGAGGAGGGACATGGCTGTGTCCAAGGACAGCAGCCGCCTGCCCCGGCGCTCCCCTAACCTCCCGCTGACCGTGTCCCAGCGGGCTGTTGTCCCTCGGTCTTCACCGTCCTACAAACAGTAGTAAAAGTCTTACTCGGGGTGAGCAGCTTCATACATAATATACACACACAGTTGTTCCTCTGAGAGGGAGGTATTTAATTTCCCCTTCCTCCAAGTTTTCCAAACCGACTTCTATTTTGAGATGTGTTTTGTTTCGTATCTGCATTTTTTTTTTTTCCTCAATAAGCATGAGCTTCACAGGAACCCTGCCTCTTATCTTCTGGCTAACTTACCGTGGAATTTTTAAGACTCGTGTTCTCTAAATTACTAATTTTTTGTGTGTTCGAAATCTCCACAGTTAATTCAATTTCCTCAACAAAGCTGCTACACTCCCTCAGTTTTTCAGACCTAAGAGAGGCTGGTGCTGCTGGAGCTGTGTTGTGGGATGCTAATACAGAGCAGCTCTGCATAGTCGTTCAATGCAGGAAGAATCCCCCAGCTGTATCAAAAATAGAGGGTATTGCCTTTTCCAAAATGTAGCTCATGGAACTCAAAGCTGAAACTTGGAATGTCTTACTGCTTCATATACTTTCATTTCTTTTGCACGCAGTCATGTCCTGACTGCTCAAAGTTGCTTCGTGGACAGTGGGAGCCAGCGAGGGCATAACTCCAGGGAGCAGGCTATGGATTGTATAGTTTGGATGGTTAGTGCTCATTTCAAACTATGGTACTGAATCTTGCCTTCACAAAATGCCTGTACTTAACGTGCTTCTGGGTCTTTATAATGTGAAAGCATGAAAAATATGTTCTGAGCATCATTCCTGTGTAAATTCAGCCTGGGGCCTTTGTGGTTGATCTTTTTCGGACGTATTCACACAAATTTGTGCTGTTATAAGATCTCCAATAATTTCCAGCTACTGCTATGTCACATCAGTGATGCCAACTTTAATGTAAATAGGTTAAGTAAACCTTACCTAAAACTGGTAGTGCAGCCTTAATACACCTCTGCAGAAATAATTAAAACCATAGGAGTATTCCTCTTGGTTTATGGGTAAGGCCTTTAGAAATAACAAAATTCCTCATCTTTTCTATGGACAAAGGCTGTGATACACTGTCTAAGCAGCTTCATTTCTTTCATATTGACAGTTCAGAAGTTGCTGCTGCTGCTAATAGGGATGGCATGGCCAGAGTACTGTAAGTTTGGTGATGAGTAAGTTTGGTCCCCTTGTCTTTCTGTGCTAATAATGCAGGTATGGGGCCAAACTCTTCCATCCATAGAAAGCAAATACACATGCAATGAACTGATAAAACACACTTCCACCACTCCGTAGCAAAGTTCAAAATGCTTTCAATGAACTTAGTAGAACTCATACTACACTTGTTCTGCACAGAATAGGCCACAGCTGGTTCTACCAAAAATATCCCAGCCCAAGTAATCCTATGGTTAAAGGAGTTACAAGTTGCTTTTTTGATGTTTCTTCGAGCAAAACTGAGATGTACATAGCACATTCCCCATGTATATACATTTACCGTGCATTTTTTATGTCTCTGTGTGATACAATGTGATGATGGATGCATCCACCTTACCCTAATCTATCAATTGCTTTTCTATGTAAACTTGCTCTGTTATATTTTGTTTTATATTGATATTGAAGAGGCTGCTGTTGTTGCTTAAATGTGAACTCCTAAGCTTGTACTTGTTTCATCTTGAGCTGTGACAATTTATGATTTGCCATACAAGAAGATAAATAAAATCTGTTGGCACTGGCTATGGAAATATAACCAGCTTTGAATTCAGTGGCAAGATAAAGCGGTGGCTCTGAATCAAAGGTCAGATCATTAGTCTGTGGTGAACTACAGAAAATAGCTAGTCCAGTAGTTTTCTTGAGAAAATATCCTTTCTGCTTAAATTCAGAAATCTCTGTTAGACAGAAAGAGTCTCTCTGCTGAGGTATCTCTCTCTCCCATTTAGGGTTATTGTTTTATTAGAGGTCTTAAATTTATAGTCATAGATAGGCAAAATGAAGTTCGAAGGGACCTCAGGTGGTCTCTAGTCCGGCCTCCAGCTCAGAACAAGGTTAGGTCTGAGGTCCAGTCAAGTGTTGAAAAAAAATCCAAGGCTGGCACCTGCACAACCTTTCTGGGCAACTTAATCCATTGCTTAAGATGCAGTTGGAAAGAAATACAGTGTTGTAAGAGAACACTGCATTCCTAATAAAAGCTTTTGCATATTTATCAGTTTTTCCTTTGCCTTGGTATCTTAACTACATTCTAGCCACAAAGAGCCAGCACACACTTTTAAAAAATCTGTTTCTGTATATTTGAGAAAGGCAGATTTTAATCTGTTAAGCAGAATGCAAACCTAGAAGATGGAGAGCGGACTTAATCTTCATTTCTACAGCAGAATTTTATGTAATTAAGTATTTCAAATAACACTTGGCCATTCTTGTACATGCGTTCCATATATATATGTGTGTGTGTGTTAAAACCCTTAGTTCTCTGAAACTCATTTTTTCATTTTCTCATTTTTCAGCAGAACAGAAAAACAATTAGAGCCAAAATTTAAAATTATTCATATCGCAGCTGTGCAAATAGGAATTGATTATCATAGTGGTTTCAGTGTGAATAGAGGGAGTGATTAATGAACGCTTCTCAGTAAGATGCAAATGTTTTATAAGTCACAGTAAGCTATGTCTATTTTATGGAAACAGCAGCAATAAGTGAAAATAAGTTGAGCTTCATCAGCGTATTCAGTTAGCTGAAAATAAAACTTTATTTTCTTAACAGATTGAAAACAATTTCCATGGTGAAAGGCTCCCTTTCTCCCTAACTTGGAGGTAATGTAAATGTCAAAGACTAATCAAAAGATATTCCTGTTCTGTGGTTATTAATTGGTGGCATCCTGAGCAGTAACTGTGGACATCCTTTTGTCTTGTATAAGATTGAAGGCCAATCTCTTCAGAACCTGACAATGTCACTACTATGACAGGCATTTGAGGTGTTTCCCTGAAAAGGCTAAAGATGCTGTACTGCATCGCTTTTTGTCCATTCCATTGTAGACCAGCCATGGTTATTTGATTAGCATATCTCAGTATAGTGGTATTCTGGAGCAGACCATGCAAAATATATTTCGTAGCCTGTTAACTTCTCATTTTGATTTACAGGGATGAGCCAGTGAAAGAAAAATTGATGCAGAAGTAACATAAGCCTGGTTTCCACAGCTCACAGAATCTGCTCAGTGGCAACTTTCTAGCAATGAGAATTTATGCTGCTTTGCCATGCCCATGCATACAGCTGCTGTGATAGTAAATGGCCTGCTGCCAGGATGCTTCTCTTTCCAACTTTTACTGAAAAGAAAAAGAAAAAAAGAAAAGAAGGAAACTGAAGCAACATTTTGCTTTGTGAAATTAACACGGGAGTTACAGCCTCTTCTTTAAAATTATCCACCTCAGTGATCTGGAGAATATACTTCCTGGACCAGGTCAACAAACTTCCTAGAAAACGCTGGGCATGTCTGTACTGTGTAGTGACAAACAGTAAAATGTGGTCATAATGGGGAATGCAGCTCCATTTGGATACACCAGCTCAAGTTCATAAGCAATGCCACTGCTCTGCTGTGCCAACAAACAGTGTGGTTGTATTGATTTTTGTATTGCCCTGGCTCCCACCATGCCAAATCTGAGCAACTAACTGCACCAGTGCAGAAAAGCAGGGCTTATCTATAATGTTGCAGTGTTTTTCTGAGTTTGTCTATGCTAAATCTTAGCTTACTATTCCTGGGTCAAACTCATAATATAGCATGAGTTGGCACTTCTGATGCCAACTAGCAATCTTGGTTGTTAGCTCGCCTGTGCTCATAATTAATCTCTTATTTACATAATAGGAGATTCTTGGGTGAGGTTCTTGGGTGTTGAAAAAAAGAACATTTTCCTTCTTTCTCTAGTTGTAATTTGTGAATCTGTCTATGTACTCAGTGAAAGGAACACAGGTGATATGCTGATGATACATAATTTGGTCTAAAATGTACAATAAGATTATTAAATCGCCATTGTTGATGATTCAAATAATAGCCACATACTTGTATTTTAGACATGATTTGTCACATGCAACTGTTTGGGAGATTATAACTTCAGAAGATAGAATATTTATGAACAAAATGCACAAAGTTGAATATTTTTACATTAATTGATAAGCTGGTATGTGCAATGAGGTGCCTCGGGACAATTCTGGCCACATAGTGCCACACCAGCACCAAAAGAGACTTTAGTGTGAAGGCACAGGTGTATTCACTGAGAAAATACACTATTTCCCAGAATAGGGTAGTAGGATTTGAACTGTAGGCCTATTATGTAGGGATCAAAAGGTGCTACTGCTACATGCAAGGTGGAAAATATAAAGATAAAATACCTGTACCACGAAATAGATCAAAGTGATTTTTCCTTTTTAGTCAGATCAGTGAGCAGAGTTCTGAATCCTTTCCAGAATGCCTAAAAAAACGTAAGTTGGGAAATTAGCCAGTGAGTCCTGAATGTGCACTCAACCAAGTCACCTTTGACTGAAGCAGGGACTGCAGAACCATGATATACTGTCTACTTAAAGCCAAGTGCAGTTTTTCTTTGAACAAACTCTTCTATCCTTTTTAAACTGGGTCAGAATTGCAATTGTATTTCCACCTGTGCAGGGTGCAGACTGCACCATCCAGAGTGCTCCAGTGACAGCATATGCTGGGAGGCAGGGCTGTTTGACGGCAGCTCCTGGCTCAGGCTGAATTACAGACTCAGCAGAAACCACTGCCCTGCAAGGAGGCACGGGCTCCTGAAGAGGTAACTTGTGCAGTAACTCCCTGTTCCTGGTTCCGCATGGAGCAGCATTTGGGTCACAGCAGGGCTGGCTGCCAGGACCAGCTGGCTTGCAGGCTTTGTGTGACTGAGCAGCTGCAGGAAAAATCTCGTGTTTGTTCCTCACTTCCCACTGAATGTCTTGCTAGCGCACCTCTAATACAGGATTGAAAACTATAATGCACTTTGTAAAAGAATCACAGAATAATTTGGTTGGGAGGGACCACCAAAGATCATCTAGTCCAATACCCCCTGCCATGGGCAGGACCACCTTCCACTGGATCAGGTTATTCAGATCCCCATCCAAAGAGACCTTGGATATTTCCAGGGATGGGGCAACCATCACCTGTTGGCCAACCTGTTCCAATGTTTCAACAAACAAAAATGACTTTCCAACCCCCTGTTCATTTTGTTGTTCTAATTTCAGAGTGGTGACATAGAATTACATCTGTCTTTTGTGATGCTGTGGCTCTTGACTGGACAAGGTGCTGAGCAGCCTGAGGTGACTTAGAAGCTGGTCCTGCTTTATGCGTGAGTAGAGCAAGCTGGCCTCCAGTGCATTCATCCAACCTAGACTATGTGGTGTGATTTGGAGTGCTACTTATACAGAACTTCCTTTGCACTACTTGCTTAGCATTAGTCGCTAAGATTGCTGAAGTTGTAGGCTACAAGCTGTGAACTTTCACCTAGATATTTTAAAGATATGTTATAGTCACATAAAAGAAGGCCTCAGGGCCAGTTCAAGCCAGAAAATAAGGAAATTGCAATCATCAGCAGAAGCTGCAACCTGAGAGAGAAGAGAAATGACCCATCTAGAGACAGTGAAGGGACCTGATGAAGAATGGGAAGACCCCATTCTGAATCACAGAATCATGAAATGACTGGAGTTGGAAGAGACCTCTGGAGATCATCTAGTCCAAACCCCTGCTAAAGCAGGTTCACCCAGAGCAGGTGCACAGGATCATGTGCAGGCGGGTTTTGAGTACCTCTACAACCTCTCTGTGCAGCCAGTGTCAGTGTTCTGTCACCCCCACAGTAAAGAAGCTTTTCCTCGTGTTTAGATGGATCTCCCTGTGCTTCGTGTTGTGCCCATCATGACCTTAATATTACTACTGGTCCAATCAGTTGCATGGGGGGTGGGAAACTTGTAAGGGTATAATTGCCCAGCGATTTCTTTGTTGGGGTCCTTTCCTGGGGGCAGCCAGCTTAAGCTGTAGCACTATTTATAAAAAGGACTTCACAGAAGAGTCTCTTTTTGGCTCATTGATTCAGCAAAAACCTTGTTGAATGCTGCTACAGTGGCTGGCATGCGTAAAACCCGTAACTATTCTGTGACTCTTAAGGGCAATTTACTTTAATTAAAAATTTGTGTAGCTAAAGCTAAACAGAACAAGCTGGCTGCTTTATTGTGTGAAATATGATGGATTTGTTTCCAGTGGAACAAATTTCAGTGCTGCTTTTCAGATTTTGTTGTGTCCCTTCTATTGGTCTGTCCTTTAGTTAATGTTAGAAGCAGACTAGTAGATGAGTTTCTTGTCTGGCAAGGTGTCATTTCAGCTCACTTCCCAAAGTGAAAAAGAATACTTATGGACAAGTAATCTAAAGCTATTCCCTCCAGTAATTTATGCTAAATATCTTTAGAGGGAAAATAGAAATATTACTTTTGAATTACGTAAATTAATATTTTATGTCCTTTTCAGTTAATCTGAGTATATAAAATTTTCAATTTTTATGATTTACACACAAAGATAATTGCAATCCATTTTCTGAAGACAGCTTTAAAAATCAATGTAAAAAATAACAGTTACATGTAAATGAAAGAGAAGCAAAAAGTGCAGCCACATGCTATTACAAATATAATGAAAGTGAATTTATTGCTCAAGATTTTTATGACCTTCTGTTTTTAAACCATCAAGAAGGTTCTTCAAGTTTAATCCAAACTGGAGAAGACACACGTCCATGCACGTATAGATGATTTTTCAGGCAAATTTATACTAAAGGAACACTGTGAGAATTAAAGCTCCCAGAAGGAAAATAAAAATTATGATTCCCATATCTCTGAAGTCAGCATGCTGTATCCATCAATAAATTATAAAATGTGTGCTTTAAAATGTTCATAAACCTTGGAAAAGTAAGGAATTGCAGGTTTTTTAGCACTGGAACATACACATATAAATTAAATTCCAGATTTGTAGTAGCCTAGTGTATTTCTTTCTCTGGCACTAGCCAGTCAAAAATCCAAGGAAGTGTAGTCCCAGAGAAATAAGGAGTCACTGAACACTTAAGTGAAAAGCTGTGGTTTATATCTATATACGAGGTGATTAAAATATGCATATTTCTGGAGCTTTGCACCTGTGTATTGAAGTGATTGCACATAATTAGCAATGTGATTATCAAATATGTTTTCGCATGCTGCATATAATTAGACTTACAGAAACACACTACATTTAGAATATTTTAATGTAGATAAACTTTGAGGGCAAAAACGAAGTGTTGTTAAAGAAAAGCAAATCGTTTAACCCCTGATGTGCCAGCTGCTGCTACCTTTATCCCCTGTATCCTTCTGCTGGTAAGAGCAGTGGGATGAGCTTTTCCCCCAGTGCTGCTGGAGGAGCGATGTGCAGCTCCAAATTACAGGATGCTGAAGACACAGAAAGCAAGGAAAAAAGAAGGCAACAGGATTAGTGCTGGATGCATGCTATCTTGATGCATCCTCTTTTGAATAACTTTGTCTCTAAAATTAAATGGTCATTATAAAGAAAATGGTCACAATTCTATGTGATTACCATATATATATGGTAATCACAGAGAATTAACACCTCAAACGAAGAGAAAGTTATGTTTGTCCATTAAATTGTAATAAACATAGGCTTCTGTCTGGAAAATGTGGCTTTATTTTGGCTTCCTGTTATTCTTTGATCCTGATTTCCTACATTAAATGAAGTCAAATCAGATATACACTGCTTGTACTGGTTATTCACATTTGATATACTGCTGTTCATACTATAATATTGATAACTGGCAGTTGTCAACAAGAATTTACTATAGTATATAATAAATGATAAACTTGGGGATTCTGAAAAGATTAAGGTTAAATGATAGCTCTACTCTGTGATACTAAAGAATGAAAAGTGAGATCCTGCCTGCTGGAGGCCCCAGCAAATTTTTTCAAAAGAATCTTTTGAAGAGTCTTCCATCCAAAAGAAAGTGTAAGCTCCTATTTTCCCCAGAGTTTTGCTATAAACTTGGGGTTCCCAACCACTTTGTTAAAGGAATGCAATTATAAAATGTCTGGACAACTTGCATCCTACTATTTCTTAGCAGTTGAGGGAGATGATGATAATTGTGCTAAAAACATCTGTATTTAAATAAAATACATTTATAGCATGTGAATTTTTATATTATAAGCATCAATTCAAATATTTTAATGCTTGTCAAATCTCAGTTATGCTTGCACAAAACCATGGAAGAGGGTACAGGGTTGCTAATTATTTTACAGATCAGATTCTGGTATTTCACTCACCATCAATGGTCTGCAAGCCACAGTGTGACTACACTGCTGTGGACCATCTCTATCTTCTTTTAGCAGTGCAACTCTTATTCTATTCCAGTTTTTCTTTTGCCACAAGATGACATACAGTGTTGGTAGTTTGTAGGTACATGCTTCTCAGTAAACCACTTCAATGTGAGGTGCCCTTAGACCCCTCGGTTAAACAAGCTGCTTTGACCAATCTGTATTTTGATCTCCTTTTTCTGACAGCCAAAGAATTATTCCCTTATTTTTTGCCAATTCTTAATCTGAACACTCCAGCAATCTTCACCTCAACTCTCCCTCTGAATTTACAGTTTATTCATCTGAAACCTGTCACAGTGTTGAACAATTTTTCTTCCCTCTCATATTTCTTACGTAGTCACTGGTCTGTTGCAAATGGACTGCAAGGCCAACAGATCCTTCTCTCTGCTAAGGCTTAGGGGAACTATTTTTGTCTTGACATCTGCCACAGATTGCCATTATAGGTTAAAATTCCCAGTTCTCATGGTAATTACAGTTCCCAATATACTTTAATCCAAGATCATAAGATAAATTAGTGCCAGAGATAGATGTCTCAAACCGAGAGTTCAAACTGAGTATGAGTTTCCAACCTGTCACCTACAGTGCTAGTGACTTTTCTGCGCTGTGACTGCTGTAGGTTGGCCAGATTTGAGGTAATAGGAGTAATTCTGCTGCCGCCTCAGCTGTGAAATAGCTTAGATCCCTTCAGCATTAAACCTGAATTCCTCTCAGCCTTTTCCAGAAGTCCAACTGAACTTTTAAGTGATGATTGGACCAGTATTTCACTGATCTTGGGAGGATAATTTAAATAATAAATATTACCATTCGTATATATTATGAATACACAAAGAGAAGACATTAATCTTTGTAGGGCTATATGTTAGGGAAGAACCACTAATTACATGCCTTTAGGTGCTTGCAGAATGATAGTTAAGTAAGAAAGAGTTAAGAAAAATCCCCGAAGAAGAGGACTGAATTGTTCTAAAAATTCTCATAGCAGCACATTAAAAAAGTGCAGTTCTTGAATTTAAACTTCAAAGGGTCCACGTTGGCTTTCTGAAAAGAATCCAAGAAAGGTCTTGTACAAAATAGCAGCAACCCAGAAAGCGATAACAGTTCTCAGCTTGCTGTGATTTTCACTAAGGAGTTGGAGGTCAGTTATAAAAGAAAGGTTCAGACTTGCAGACAGCTGTGAAAGCCAGATAGGGGTGCTGGAAGTTGAACCTGATCTACCGTTTGCCATGTTTTTTCTTCATTTTTCACCTGTATTCCACAGAGATCAGGTGAAAGACTCAGAGATCATGTGCTACAGAAATCTTTTTTTTTCCATCTTATAGAGGGTAACTTCTTGGAAGATTTTTTGTTGTTTCTATTGGGGCTTTTCAGTTTTGCCTTTTGTTTGTTTGTGTTTATTTATTTTTTATTTTTACATCACACCCCAAAGACTGAAAAGATTAAAAAAAAAAAAAGGAGAGAAAGAAGTCCTAGTGGATCATTTCTAATATTATTTCAGATTTTTTTCTCCAAAGACATGAAAGTTTCTAGACTTCATAGGCTATGTCTGTCCATGGCATATCTAAAAGTCTGTTTTGAAGGAAAGACAAGATATGGCCTTCACAACTTGGAAAACCTTAGTAATTTCATTTCTAGGCACAAGCAGAGGTGCTCAAGATAACCTGATAGTTGGATAAGTGACGTTTCATGGGAACTTGCAGATTAAGAGCACCTGAAAGGAAGCAAAAGGCTTTTGTGTGATGCTAGGAGTAAGAAAATGTGTCTGTGACACTTATCACCAGGTGGCAGTATTACACAGTCTTGCATTTCCTGTACGTTGCTGTATGAGACGTTTTGGGGTCTTGGTGGGAATGTTGATAGGGATATTTGTTAGTTTTTGTTAGGCAGGAGGAAGCATGCACCAATTTCAGAAGAGCCATATCTCTCCGTGCATTGACCTCCCTGATCAGACAGGAAGCTGCAATATGAAAACTTGGGTGTTGACTTCTTGGGCACCCTAATCTTTAAACAAGGGAGTTTATCCCATAATGCTTTAGACTGTTCTTTACTAGGAGAACAAAAACACCATATGAAAATGCAGTAACGATATCTTTCACATGGTTATCAGAGTGACTGAGTCTGAAGCATCTCCATTTGGACCCAAATGTGGAAAAATATGTGTGGAGGTGGTGCAGGTGACATGCCTTTCATCTGTAGTAAGTACCCCAAAGCTCCTCTACACTCTAGAGTTTGCATCATAAATATTGCAGGATTCAGAAGGCTGAGGGCTGGGAGGAATATGTGTGAGTACGCTTAAGTTTTTCTGTGCACAGGGCAGAAATGAAAGAACAGTTTCCTGTGTCCTGTGAAATGCTTTCCTTGTGCTGTCTTCATGTTGCAGATTACGACTGTAGATAGCATACACAAGCACCCTTTATTCAGGGTTTGAGATTCCAAAAAAACTGCCTTGCATTTCGTACTCTTTGCTTTCTCCCTTTGGCTGCTAGTCATTTGATATTGCATCTCTCAATAACTGGAATATTTCTCACTTCACTCAAAGTATCTTCCCACTCACCAACTCTGTCTGGCCACATCATGAAGCCACACACATCTTTTGAATGGCAACAGCAGCCAGAGGCCCTTTGGCTAATTTGCTTAGCATCATCCTTGTTTCAGTTGGGATTATAGCTAGATACCAGCAAGGCTGCCCGAGTGCCACCCCATTGTCTAGGCAGTGGACTCCAGTAAGCCCATTTGCAGCCTTACATGCCAGAGATTTTCTAAGACACTGTAACTTCAACCTGAGTATTTGTATGTGTAACTTGGTTACGCCACAGTACAAAAGGCAAGAGAGTGAACACAATTTTTTCTTGCTTAAAATGAAACCTGCAAATGCTCGTCAGTGTTGTCTTCATTAGTAAATTAAACATGTTCAGGAACTGTCTTGGGTACTGAGGCCAAATAGCATGACATGGTCTGACCAACATTGAAGCTGTAATCTTGGTCACTGAGTGCTGGTTGGAAATGCTTTCTGGAATGCTTTGACTCTCAAATTATATCCAGGAGTTGTTTGGGAGAGTGCTAGTTGGCACACGCCCGAACATGGTTAGAACATTTGGTCATTCTTCATTCTGCTAGATGCAAAGCCCAGGAGTGAAAGAACAAAAGATGACCAGGTTTACCTGGTAGGAAGGAGATCTGCCTTTAAATATCTTCTTTTGGCATTATCTAAAAAATGTAGCTCAAAGTTTTCAGATATGTTCCTTTATTGGGAAACTATCTTAACAACAATTGTAATTTAAATAAAGATGTTGAAAGACATTGTAAAATTTCTATGAGGAGATATGTAACAAACAAATAAAGAAAAATACTAGAATGTTGGAAGCCATTTATGATGTTCCAATTGTCCAAGGTCAGCATCTTATAGAGATGGAATTATGACTACTCCAAGCATAATACAGCTGATCCTTTCACTCATTAGGAAAACATGCAGCAATGTGGTGTAAGGAGTGACTTGCAGAAGCTCCTGCATATGAACTGGCACATAGGAGACATTGATTGAAAACGTTGTTTCTGTAGTGGTTCCATTCTGAGTAAAGGAAATTAACATTGGTCATAGGTTTAATAAAATTATTACATCCAGAAAAAGAATGGCAAGCAGGAGAAATGTAAAGTAACAAGCCTTATGCTGAATTGCAACTTTACAAGAAGCAGGACTGCTGGCAGTATGATGCATAAATTGTTTTAAAAGGAAGTATATGGCACTCAGTGTGCCATTGAAATGAAGGTTTGGTTACTGCACATACTAGAATTTAATCTGACAAAAAATAAGGGAGGTTTATACTTTAAACATTGATACAAATTAATCCCAGACAAATGACTGAAGTAGCGTTCATTTATTAATTTAACAATTTCTATCCTCGTGACAAGGGAAACACCTGGGACTTGCTGCATGATGAAAAATTGGTTTATTGGAAATCTCAACTGGATACAAGTATTGAAACAGCTCAGGTCAAGCAGTGATAAATAATTTAAAGAAACCAGTGTGAGATAAGTGTCACTTTAATTTTACGTTAACAGATCTATTAGATGTTAACCTTGTCAGACAGGTAATTGCTAAATGAAATCATGTTTTTGTACCTTTGCTTCATAAAATATCACTTGCTTACTCATGCATTTTGTAGAAACCTTGATGTTGGCACTGACACTGTTTCACATGCCCATTGCTTCAGACTAGCAAGTACTATATTGTCCTTTAAAATATATTGTAAGCATGCCAATTTTTATTTTTATCAACTTGGAAAATGTGTTGAGTGTTACCTGGGAATTGGCAAGAAGAAGGGACATACTGTGTTGGAATTCTAAAATATTTTTCTGTGCACGCTTTTACATGTCAGCCTGTTTCTGGTAGAAATGACTGTAGATTTGGCATGTAGATCTTAACAGGTGAAGGTATTCTGCCTGAAATTGTCATAAGAAATAGACCATTTCAGGATAATTTTATTTGAATGCTTGGTGAACTTCGAGATGTCTGCTGACAGCATAGGGTCTTGAAGAATTATTACGTAAAAAAAATAAGAGAATCCTAACTCTTACCTGTAACTGTTTTACCGTGAAATCCACAGAAACTACATTGATTTTGTAACAGTATCTCAAAACTAGACTTTGGATTTTCCTTGTAAAGTCTCATTGAAGATTTAGAGATGAGTTATGTTTGAAAGAGAAAATGTTGTGATTGAGCAGTCTTTGCAACTTTTAAGGCTCCATTTTGAACCCAGTCATGATCCCATTAAATCAACGGGAACAGGACTGTTTTCAAAATGACCCTTTTCATTGCTTCATTGATGCTAAGGAGTTACAGCCACGGACTTGCAAAGAAACGAAATGATTTTATTAGAACTTAATCCCACAGGGGCTTGCACAGTAACGTGGGCCTCTATAAAGAGAACATAAAATACTACCAAATAAAAACTCTATGTTGTTGGTCGTGCTGTGTGTTGTGACTCTACATAAAGTGTGGTCCACAGACCATCATTAAGAGCGTTCAAATTCGTAAGTAAAAGCCTGCCTTTGAAAGCTGCATAAACACATTGATTCACGTGGCACTGCGAGTAATTTCTTCTCATTTCAGAAAAAGGAGAACCTTTTAAAAGTCAAGTTTTTCAAGCTACACCTCATTATAAATATTTTTACTTTTCTTGTACCTCCATTCCATTAAGTTTTTTTTTATCAGCCTTCATGAATCAGTAACTGTCTTGAGTAAGTTTAAATAAATAAGAATTTAAAACTCTACTGAAATGGAGGGTTTCTCTGTTTAGCTACTTTAGTTTTGAGCTCCTTTTCATTGAGATGAAGGTACAGTGTTAACAGTCTGGTATTTAATGAGAAAATCTTAAATTATAATAACATTTTTGTATCATGCTAAAAGCATCATAAGAGATACTTGAGTCTAAATCCTTTAGCAGCACTTTTATTTCAAATGAATTTAGCTGTATTGCTTGTTAAGTAGCGAATAGGCTGAGATGAGAACAAAATGCTTCTGTATCTTACACATATAAATATTTAAATTTCTCTGGGACAGGCTTTGTCACCTAGTCAAAGAGAGAGGTTAAAAGGCAACATCACTAAGTTCACACTTGGGAGGCACAGGGAGTCTGAAAGCAGATGAGCACAGTGGTGGCCAAAGCAGAGAACAGAGTCTGGTCTCCCTAGAGAGAAGATGGGTGCTCTGCTGCTCGTGCTGGCAAAGAACATCATGATTTTTCAAGGCAAAAATGCTGTTTTCTATTTTGGTAAGTCTCAGTGAGTGCACACCTCTTGTCATTAGAGGAAGAAGACCAAATAGGTTTGTTTGACACCAGACTCTGAATTCTTCTTCCAAAGGATGAAAGGACAGCCAGTACCGTGGTGCATGGCTGTACAAGGGTGAATTTCACCAAGTGACCCATGGCATTTTCCTTAAAAAAATTCACTGAAGGTAGAAGTGCATCATCTCTTTTCATGTTTTGGCAAGACCCAAAAATGTGCCACTCTCAGACTTTTACCAGTGTAATACCACAGCTCTACTATGGGACGCTGTGTGTGTGTGCATGTGTGGTGGATGTTTGAAGGTGGTGGAGGCTGTTATTCTTGTGGACACCTCACAACATTTACAGTTTTAGCTCCTTCTG
The DNA here is from genome assembly GCA_013397755.1 of Cnemophilus loriae. Lineage (NCBI taxonomy): Eukaryota > Metazoa > Chordata > Aves > Passeriformes > Corvidae > Cnemophilus > Cnemophilus loriae. The sequence goes on along the minus strand of VZTF01017494.1, from coordinate 1,620,668 downwards.
TTTAGACCATTTTCTGGTAATTTCTATGATTTCTGGCAAGCTTTAATGGAAGCAGATACTCTACCCTACAAAATCCAAGTACTCTTGGTTTCTATATAAAAACCTTCAGTTTAAAATACATTTGTCTATTTTTATAAGTTCTAAAGTTAAGTGGTCCCACAGGAAGGCACTGCTCTTCTGTTATCAGCCCTGCAGAGGTGAAGGTGTCTTTAGAGTTGAGCAAAAAAGTTGCTTTAGCACTGTCAGATATCTAATTAATCCCTCAGTAAATAAAAGCATTTTGTAATTAAATAAGCAAGATGCGCAATCAGTTCTAACACAAAATGCTTTGCATATTAATATATTGTAATCCAGAAGACATAGGAGGCTTGGTTTTGGATATGAAGTGTTTTTAACAGACTTTTAACATTATGGGGAACACACTGCAGGCAAAACAGTGGGTTTTTGGATGTTTTTTTGGTTTTTTTTGCAAAACTGAGCTAAGTGTGATCTGCGGGCTAAAGATTTGAATGTCTGTTTAAAAAACTGTAATTTTCAATAGGAAAAACGACACAGTTTCAGAATGTGGATTGTTGTAAATACATGAGAGGGATTGAAAAGTAACCTTTCGACATTTTAATGGAGCAGCTCTGGGGAACCGATGTTAGTGCTCCGGGGAGGTAAAAGTGTTCTGCAAAGTGGGTTCGTGGTTTGGGACTTGGTGCTTTGAAGACCGCGAGAACCAGCAGCACCGCGGACCAATTAACCTACAATTAGTTAGTTGATCTGCGGGGTGGTCGGTGCTGTCCGACCTCCTTGTATGAAGCACTTGGTGTTATAATCGCGGGCGTGAAACCGCGAACGGTACCAGACAGCTGTTCCCTACGGGAAAACAACGGAAAATGAGGAGTTCAGCGGAGCCCCGCTCACCTGGCTGCGCCCCCACCCGTCCCATTGGCTGCCTGGCGCCCCGCCCCCGCCCTCCCATTGGCTGCTGCCTCCTCCCGCC
>VZTF01017494.1:1580953-1619213 GCA_013397755.1 Cnemophilus loriae | reverse complement strand
AGGAGGAGGAGGCGGCGGCGATGCCGCGGCTGGCGGCCAAGTTCCCGTTCGCCCGGGGGGAGCTATGCCGGCGGGTGCGGTTTGACATGCGGGGCCGCGACGTGATCGTCTTCCTCCACATCCAGAAGACGGGCGGCACCACCTTCGGGCGGCACCTGGTGCGCAACATCCACCTGGAGCAGCCCTGCTACTGCCGGGCCGGGCAGAAGAAGTGCGCCTGCCACCGCCCGGGCGGCGACAAGGACACCTGGCTCTTCTCCCGCTTCTCCACCGGCTGGAGCTGCGGGCTGCACGCCGACTGGACCGAGCTCACCAGCTGCGTGCCCGCCGCCATGGAGCGCCGCGGCTGCGCCGGCAACCGCACCCTCAGGTCAGTGCCTGCTTCCCAGATGCTCGAAATCAGATCCCGCCTTTCCCAGCGCCGTGGGAAAGAGCCCTGGCGGCGGGTCCCGCTCCCCGGCACCTGGGCGAGAATTGCCTGCCGCCGTGCTCAATCAGAAACAAACGGCCGGGCAAGGCTGGTGTTCCCGGGAGGTTCTGCTCTGGGCTCTTGCCTTCCCGGTGTGTTACCTGTGGTGCTTTCGCTTTGCCTCAAATTCGTGCTGGTTCTATGCAGCGCGCATGCAGCTGCCTTTTGTACAGGTTAGCGCGAGAGAAACTCCGCTCGCGTTCCCGCAAGTTTCTCCCGTCTATTTGTCCTTTCGAAACTCGTTTTTAACAAATCGCTACGCTCTTCTGCAGTAAGAAGAGTGCCTCTGTAGAATCTGATGGATCGTGGCAGCTGCTGAATGTTGTAACTAGCGGAGTTCGAAGTATCCAGAAGCCCTTGAACTCCCTCTCAGCCGTGTTTCTTGCTGGCAGATAGGCAGGTTCTGTGCTTCCAGTGCTGTCCTGGCCGCTCGCTCTCTGTGCAAGCCCAAAGTCGGGAGACCGTGCGTGCCAGGCTCTGCGCAGGGAGCACAGTACTGGCAAAAATCGCACTGCAAATGTCCCTTTGATGATCTGATGACAGTGGAAAAGGGAATTCTGTGTGCATGCTGCCTCTCTGCGTGTTATAGTGTGGTTTTGTTGGGTCTTGTGAAAGGTCTTGTCTGTTCTAAGCATGGAAAAATTATCAGATGGGTGATCTCTCTTGATAAGAGATACCTGTAGGTGATTCAGTAAGTTTTGGGCTTTGTTCTGATTTATTTACTGTTCAATCAGATTATTCAGGCTAGCGTTAGATCCTGTCTTTATTTGTTTGATAGATTTTGAACATGTGTATTAAGGAGTTGTGAGCTCAATTCGGTCTTAAACCTCTGCACTTTAATAACTGTAACTTCAACATCTGTAAAATATTAAGGAAAATATAGGTAGAATACCTTTTAAAAAAGTTACATAGTTTGGCAGATCCCTTACGTTCTTTCATTTTAGTATCCGTCTTGATTTTATGAGTCCACAAACTTTAAATTTTTAGTAGAATCACTCCCACACTGTGGTTTGTATCTTGTCACTTAAGAACATTTATAGTCCATGACATTCATGGGCACGTTTTCACAGGGTTTATTCATCAAGACAGTAGAGTTTATTATTGTTGTTGTTGGACAATTTGAAGGTTATTTGATGTGAACATCAAAGGGCCTCCCATACAGCAAAGCTAGTTGCATTTGGAAAGACTCCAGTCAGGATAATTTGAATTTATTGTGGGTGATTGTGGACTTGGACTGTACTTGCAGAATACTGTTAAGGTAATTCATACAATTCTACGAAAAAAATTTAGCTGAAGACGAAGTGTATGTATTTGCTGATGGAAGAGAAATGCTGTGAGTGTCTTCAAGGACAAAATAACTTGGTGGTAGCTGTAGAGCTTTAAGGACTATTCAAGAAACTTGTAATGTAAAAGGGAGGGGAGGAGAAAGAGTAATACTTGTAAAAATGTCTGAAAATACATAATCTGCCAGTGAAGTCCACTTTTTCTCTCTCATGAAGAATATTAGTAGGTAAACAACTGAGTGCTAAATTCAATTGCAAAGATTACAAATGGGCAGTAAAATTGGAGTAGTGGCTTCAGTACTATTACATAAAACCATTCTTGTGTTAAGTAAATTTAAAGCTTCAAGTTGAACTACGTAGCCAGTCATAGTGGTTATTCAGTGTATAGTTAGTAATTACTTTGATTGAAGAAGGACATGTAGTGATACTTTGGCATTATAGGTAAATACCGTTCTCTGAATTTTTTTGGTTGCTGCTTTTTGTTTAATTAGTGAATGATATGGCTAGTGTCGCATTGCACTTCTTGATTTGTGTTTACATAAATGAGGAAAGCACTGTGAATAATAATTTATTGCATAATTTTAATTCTTGTTCGTTCTTTTATTATAACCTGTGCTAGGAGACACCTTTACATTTTTCCCTTTTTGTCATTATAATCATTTAGCTTGACTTGCGCTTCTCAAGGAGCTGTAAAAGGAATCAAATAACCCTGAAGTATGGGTTATCTCTGCTGTGAATGTCTTTGCTCCTGGTGAAATTGGAATCAAGCCCAAACCACTTTGCTGTACTATTAGAGGCATGCATCTAAGTCTTTTTTTAATGTCTGAATGGAGAATTGAGGAGACTCTATGCCTAAAATAGGCAAGAAACTAGCATATGAGTCTAACATAAAGTGTACAGAATGTTTTAAAGCTTCTGAATGTATTTGAAGCGCTTCCTTGAACAGCTCAACTTTTCTCTTCTGCCTTCCAGCTATGGTGTCAGAAAATTAGGCTAAATTGGTTAAATATCTGACAATGGATTTTCTTTGTGGCCAGCAGGACAAACTCTTACAGATTTGGTACCAAGGTGTTTGATCTCCTGTGCCGTATATTTGATGCAGTGAAGATGTTAAGTGTATTTCAGATTTTTTTTTGTTTCTCGATGTAGCAGGTGTTAATATAATCTGTTCTTTCAGATCCCTGTATATGCGGTCTATCATTTACTACATGAAGGGAATAAAGGATTTATAGTGTATGATAGTGAAAATTTGTTTGTTAGAGGGCTAGTAATAGTATAAGTTAGATTAAGTCCTAATTTTTAACACAGGTCTTCAGAAGATTTCATGAACAAACTATAATTAGAATTCGTGTGGGAAGGGGGTAGCCAAAAAGGAGTGGATGATCATGGTAAAGGTCCTAGAAGATCTGTGAAGCGCAACCTCTCCTCAGTCTTTGTCTTTCATGGACAGTGTGTTTAAATCACATTAGGGTTTTGAAGAGACTTTGTCTTAGTTTTTCCTCTTTCTGATGTTGGAGTTTTGAAGTCTTAGGACCCAAGAAGGAACATGGGGCAGAAACTGATGCTGTGCTCCAGAAATCCGAACTTCTTTAAGCCCAAGTGCCAGCATGGACTTTTACCTCTGTGTGACGTAATGGTATGGCATGCCTTGTCCCAGCTTAGGTACTTCAATATGAAAAATTGTTTGTTATTAACATATTGGATGCTACTGTGAAGTGGTAGAACTATTTCTTTTGTTAGAAAGCAAAGTAATTCTTTTGAATGACGTTACTTTAAAAAACAACCAAACCAAGACAAAAACTGTAAACTTTATTTCCTCAAACATTTGCATATGTTTCATTTTCAGGATGTGAGATTTTCTGCTAAAATACCTGTTTAAGTGTTTACAGAGCCAGGCTATTAGTTTTTCATACTAATGTGTAGCTTTCACTTTTACAAAAGTTGCAGTCTGGATAGTGCCTTTTAAATTTTTTTTAAAAATTTAGAAGGAACAGTCTTTTATGCGTTTGCATTGCCCTCTCTGGAAGCTGTTGAAGTTGGTGATGCTTGTGTTCAGGTTTCCCTCTGGAACTTAGCTTTCTTTCAGAGGTGCCAAGAAGCTGAGACTGTGGAATCTTATCCAACACTGCTTGAGGAAAGAATGGGAGATGTTGTAAGATGTCTAACCTGTCAAGTCTGAGTGACATTTGGCTGCCTCTGCAGACAGTGGGGTTGAACACAGGCAGCCTTTTGAAGGGTCTCAGACATGTCTGAGACCTGCTGAATTGTCTTCTGGAGGGCTAGTTCTTCCATTCACTGATAACAAGGGAAGACTAGAATTGTGAATTGGGACTTTGTGTCTAAAACTAGAGAAGAAGAGTTCCGCAGCTAATATTGCAGAGACATTGTGCAAACCGATTATCTGCCTCTGTTGTGTTACCAGGTAATCCTTGGTGTGTGAGGTAGGGCTTGCTTTGCCTCTCTGCTCTATGGAGGAGGGGTTGAGAGAACCTGAGAACTCCCGATCAAGGCACATTTTATCCCTTGCTGATGGTGCCTGCAATATAATTAATAATTACTCATTATTTTTTATTTGAAGTTTGATTAAACTAGGAAGGCGATCTTTTAAACTACACACTTGAAAGAACACTGTATTGAAGGTGTTGTCTAATTTTCTAATATGAAACAGTGAAATCACTCGAGTTGTGTAAACCCCATAAGCTTTATTGTCAATGCAGTTTAGTCTTCGAAACTATTGATTTTCATTAATTTGCTTCCATTATACTCTCTATTTCCTTATCCTGTTTAACTTACTCTGTGCTACATTTTTCTATAGGAAGTGTAAATAAGCAGTAAACCCATGAGTCCTGGAATGGGGAGTGTTGAATAGAAAATATTAGTAGGATTTCTTTTTCTTCTTATGCATTCCTTGACTTGGCTATTGCATGTTTTTTAAGCTCTAGCAATAACAGAACATAAGACAGACTGATCTTTGCAGCTGTGGTAATTGATCATCGCAAAAATGTAAGACTGTTAATTGAAAAATAAGATTATGCTGAAGATAGTGGAGAGAAGAGAATAAAAAGTCACAAATGTTTAAACTGAAAAAAAAGAGCACAAATTCTCTATTGTACATTAGTATCTTCTACTGAAATGAGTGTTGGAGCCAGTAAACTCTATATAGTTTTTTTAATGAATGTAAGGAACAACAAGGACTAAACAATTTCCTGTGGTCCTGCTACTGGCTGTGGGTTTTTTACTTCCTTAACTGTCTCCAGTGTAATCTGCTCAAGGGTTTCATTGTCCTTAAAATTGGAAAGTGGTGTTGTCTTCCCCAAGTGCTTTGTGTGAATCTTGTTAACTTCAATTTTAAGCCCCTTGCATCTCCTGTCTTTTGAGAACCTGAGAACAAATCGATCCTGTTTTCTCTGCAGTAGCCTTCTGGGTACTTTGGTTCTTAGGAAGCCCTCTTTCAACCTTCCCTGCTTAAATACTAACCAAATCCAATTCACTCTATCTTTACTGGAGGAACACAAAGAATGGCCTACTCTTTGGCTTTGTGTCAGTTGTTTTCTTGAAAAGTGGTGTTTCAGTGGGAGTACAGTATTTCTTCTCTTAAGTGTAGTACAAAATGGACCAGAAAAGATTACTTGGCTCATTCTGAAAGTTGTGCTTGTGGTTGTACACTTCACTGATATTTACCATTTTGCAGTTGCCTGACATTGACTGTCAGCTTGGGATTTAGATATTATTCATTTTCTTAAAGACTATTACTTATATTTTCCATTGTCTTTTTGTGGGAGTTCTGTACTCATCCCCAGTGGATTTCATTCCCCTTCTGTCAATTTCTTTCATTTGCAAAATTGATTTAAGTTTTTTGTCCTTCCTAGCTTTTCATCATTGGCACATTTAGTAAAAATGGTTTTGTATTCAGCATCCATGTTGTTGATGCAAACATTGAATAGAGTGAAATCCCTTTGTAATAAGTCTTTTGTTTGATATCTCTCAGAATTGCTTTCCAGGGAGTTCTGCCCTTGCCAGCTCATATTTTTTTTTCTAGACTGTGGGTTTTTTGGCTTATGGGACTAATTGGAGATGTTGCCTAAAGTAATCCTTTTTTTTTTTTTTGAAAAGCATTTCCTTTCTAATGTTCCTATTTGAAGTCAATTACTGTATTTTAGAGGGAAATTAAGCTGATTTGATCCAAATTGATTGAGAAGTTAATGCTGTCTGTTATTTTTTTCTTCTGTTGGTTTACAGACAACTTATCAGGAACTTGTGGCAATTAGCAACTATCCTTAACTTTTTTCCGTACTTTTTGCACTGTGTGTGTCACCTGTGAGGTTTCCCCTGTCAGAATAGTAGACACGTGATTGATGTACCAGAACTTTTCTGCATCAAGGTTGTCACAACCCTGAAAAATCTTTCACCCAAAGATCAGTCTTGTCTCAGACTTTTGAAGATACTGCTATAAATCTCAGCAGGTTGCCTACAAAAAATGACTAGAACTCATGTTTACTGTTAATTGCCAGCAATGATAAAAGAGTGGTCAGCACTATTTCAAATGGGAATGGATAGTTCTTATTCATCCATCATTGTAATTTATGGATAACTGTGGAACTGAGTAAGTTTTGAGCCAGGAAGGTGCATGCTATGAAAATGATCACCTGAACTGCAGTTCTGGTTGTCTGGAAGAGAATTTAGTGATTAATCCAAGCAGATTTGGCTTTTTCTGGTATTTCTTTCTGGAAAATAGGATGTCTAATAAGGTTTTCTGTACAATGCAGGAGCTATTCTCTTTTTTGTGCAGGAGCCAGGCAGAGAAGTCCTATGGGAGAGGAAAAGAGTGGAAGTGTCAGGAAGCATCCCCTAGGGCTGTACAGTGTTGTAAGACATAGCAGCTGTTTTAACTTTCTCGTGTTATGATGCTTTTTAATTTCTATTAACCAGCTGCCTAACTTAGCAGAGTTTCCAATCCTCTTCAGTAGGATATTGCTTAAATTCTTACACAGCATTAGGATGTGTATCGGTTTGAGGCAGAATGTGGAAGTTTACTTTGTGAGCAGGAAATTTGCTGTATAATGCCATTATACTGATTGCGATTAGATCTGTAGAACCAGCCAGTGGCAAAAGTAGAGATAAAATTGTAAGCTTGCATGTGGAGGTTTTTTTGGAGAACTCTTTGTGGAGAAGAACAGAATCTCTGCCAGCTCAGCTCTAGTGATCACAGAGAAGCTGAATGGAAAGTGTAAAGATCTGGTTGAACTGAATGATTTCTCCCTTCAGGTGTGTTGACAGTTTTCAATGTCTTAACTTCTAAGTAAGCAAGAGTAAAGCATCTCCTCCCAGAGTCGGGTGAAGCCATGGCAGTGAATTGAGCTTATATATAATGTAAAGACTGTGCTGTTATTTGTGCAGAATGAGACCCAATGAGAGCAAGGGAAGGCCCGTGTTCTTTAGTATTTTTAGTATTGCATTCAACTTGCTGCCTGTTCGCTGGAAGTATTTATAACCCAAATTTCTATGCTCCATTGGATGTCTTAATGTTCCCAGTTGCCTCAGAAGGTAACTTTAAGTCCCGTAAAAGTTCTATTATTGCTGAGCAAGGTTTTAAACACTGTGTAGGAGGCTAATTGCATGAATTAAGAGTCTCATTTGGACAGCCACTAGGTTACAATTATTCAGCCCTGAAACAACTACTATTTTAAGGGAAAAAACTTAACAGAAGTATTTTGGGATTTTGTTTGAGATGGCATGAATCTTCTTTCAGAGAAAATGCTAGAGTAGCAAAATCAATAACTCTTGAAGTACTTATGGTCTGTTACACGATCAGTGCTTGAGATCTCAATATGTATTGACTGAAAAAGTATAAAATGGGTTCTTGTGAGGAAAGGACCTATTAGAATTTTGGTTCTATTATGAAGCTTACACTTAGGTGGTCTTACGTATTCTTCTACAAAGATCTGGAGTGTGGCCCACTGCTTAAAGTCATCTTAGAAAAAACAGCATTTAAACTTGGTACCTTAACCCCCATTGTTTTTCTTTAATAATTGGTAATCTGTTAGAAAATGGTTGATATAAATGTGGTTTTCAGACACATTAGAAGTGTTTCATTAATACAGTCATATGTCAGTTGTGAAAGTGACAGGGTCGTGCAGGGTCGACTGTGGCTCTGAGTGTTTACAAACTGATAGAGGTGCCAAACATACTGGCATGGTAGTGGATATGTGAATGCCATATGAAGAATAATGTTGGGATGGGGAAAGCAATGAGCAGATGCAACTTCAGTTTCCAAAGGGTGGAACAAACCATGAGATTCATAATTGACTTGAGCATATACTTCCCATTCTGTGAAGTAACTTATGTTGATGATAAGTCTTTCCACATGGTACTCTTTGATACTGAAAGGAAATGGTCCCTTCAGGATGTATGTGGAGAAGCTGACATCTCTGAGACCAGTTACTTTCTGCAAATAAATTAACTTGAAAGTGAGGTCAGTGAAATAAAGTGCTTCACAAAGCACTAATAAAAAATACAATTTTTTTTTATTTCTCGTCTAAATTCTAATGATATCGATGTAAAGAACTTGCTGACTTACAGTTTTCCATTTCATTTGTGAGCTGGCTTTTGTTTAAGTAGCAAATACTTTTGTGTCTCAATGTTTGTGTATTTTCACACGTATAAGTGTCTACTTGCAATTTTGGACTTTAATTCCGTGTGTCTTTGGCCACAGGCTCTGTCTGAGAATGTGGAGGTAGATAGAATAGCAACTGATGGTGTTTACTTGAGGAACTCCTCTGAGGAAGAGGAGAAAGAGGAGAAGCAGTGTAGGAATAAGTTGTGAGCCTCAAACAAGAGTGAAGTCTGGGAGAGAGCAGGGAGCAGAAATAACTCTGCAGTCTTGCGTGGTCAAGGAAGGATCAAAATTGTGCAATTTGAAAGTTATTTTTTTTCCAAATACAAATGGTTTAGGGTTTAAAGCTCTCCATATGTTCCTTTTATACTTGCTGGAAGAGAAAGATACAGAGGTAATGAAAAACTTCAAGTGCTAGCTAGTTTGAGCTCCTGTTCTACTTAGGTATTTTATTCTTCTGGTATAGGTTTTCTCAAGTTAGATAAGTATTGTAATAAGAGAGCCAAATAGTAAGCTAAGCATCTTCAGCTCCAGCAGTGTAAATCCCTAACAGCAGAGTTGTCAGGTGTTGTTTTCATCCTTTAACTAGACTTCAATTTTTAGTGATAGGAGGAGGACCATTATTTTCCAAGAAGTTCCCAATGTGAGTGATGAATAACTTCTGTAACAGCAAAACCTTTGTTTTCATGTCAGAAACACCTTTGTCAGGCTAAAGCTGTATAATTTCTATTGCTGACTTAACAAGGTTCAGATGAGAAGAGTAACTTAATGAAGTATTTTATGTTGTTTTCTACTACAAGTCATTTGGATTTATTATAGAATTAAGTAGGAAAGGACCTCTGGCAGTCATTTAGCTCAAACTCCTGCTTAAAAGGCAGTCTAACTAGAGCGGGTTGTTCTAGGCTATGCTTGGATATTTTGAGTAACTCCAGGATGATGGTGCCACAGGGTCTCTGAACAGCTTCTTGCAGTGTTTGGCCACCCTCGTGGGAAAAGAGTTTTTCTTCTCAGCTAGCAGAAATGTTCCATTTTCCAAACTGTGTTTGTTTCTTCCTGTCTTACTGCTGTGTGCCTCTAAAAAGAGTCAGGTTATGACTTTTCTATTTACTCCCACATGAAAATTGAGTAGAGTAATGAGGTCTGCCTGATTGCTGCCTTGTCCCCAGACTGAACAAGCCTCACTTGGCCACTCTTTGTGTCGTGTGTCCCAGCCCCTTGATCATCTTGGTGGCCCTCTGCTGACAGTTCCCACTGTAGCAAGCTCTGCCTTTTATTGGTGAGCTCAAAATCAGACACATCAATCCAGATGCTGTCTTAGCAGTGCTGGAAGGTGGAGTGAGAGGAAATCACTTCCCCCAGCCTGCTTAGTAGTTCCTACCAACAGAGCTTGATACTTGGTTAGCGTGCTTCACTTCCCAAGGATGCATTGGTGGATTCATTCAACGACGTCCACCAGGAGCCCCAGATCTATTTCTGCAGAGCTGTGTCCTAGCCACTCCATGCCCAGCCTGTCTTGTGTGTTACTTCACCTCAGGAGCAAGTTTTTTCTTTTACTTAAAATCCTGGAATCATGCAGTGGTTTGGGTTGGAAAGGATGTTAAAGATCATCTAGCTCCAATCCACCTGCCATGGGCAGGGACACCTTCCACTAGAGCAGGTTGTTCAAAGCCCCACCCAACCTGGCCGTGAACACTTTCAGAGATGGGATGCCCACAGCTTCTCAGTCGCACCCTCACAGTAAACCACTTACCGTGGTTGATCTTCATGAGTTTCCCATCAACACAGTTCTCTTGCCTCTTGAAGTTGCTTGAAATAGAAGCACTGCTTTCTGGAGTATTGATCTCTTTTTCCAGTGTGGAGTTACCCCTGAACCTGCTGAGACCAGACTCTGTCTCACCATCTGGGTTATTAACAGAGTTTTAAACAGCATTGGCATCACTGCCAGTTCTTGAGTGACACCACAAGTTATCAGCCACCATTTGGATTTTGTGTAGCACCCATGTCTCACCAGCATCCCTCAAATAACACAGTGGGAGACCATGGCAAAATCCTTGCTGATGTCAATGCGAACAACAGCCGCTGCTCCAGGGAGGTTTGCTCAATCACCTTTCCGGGGATGGAGATGAGACTCATCAGCCTGTAGGTCCTTGAATCCTTCTTGAAGCTAAGTGTGCAGTTTGTTTTTTTCAGTGGAAATTGGGAAGAAAGATTACAATGGAGAAGATGCTGCAACATCAGAAGGCGTTGAAGTAAGTATTTTAACTGCTCCTTGTTCCTCAATTTGAGAATTCCTGGAACAGGCTCAGAAGCTATAATTGCTAAATAAATGAAGGATACGTGCAATGATTTTTTTTAATGTGAACATTACATTAGTTTGTTGGAAGAAACAACTTATTACAGCAATAACTTTTTAAATGGGCTGTGGTGCTTCCATGACATTCAGTGTAAAGTTGGCCTTGAGCATATATTACAAAAAATATGTTTCTTTGTACATTTCTTGTAAGAATGAGATGGTATGTTTCTCTGGTGCCAAGGAGGGTACACCTTTTCTTATTAAATTGAGTTTAGTAGGTAAAATAGAACTTGAGTAGCGGTTCAGTAAATAAGAGGCAGTCACATATTTGTCTTTTTAATTTTTTTTTTTTTATTTCAGGGTATGTTGAGTCAACCATTTTTATTAGAATTATTTTTATCCAGAAAGCTAACATTTTTATAGTTTCCTTATTCATATTGCAGATGGTGTTCTTCAGAGCTCGAATGTCCATCTATGGTGCTAATGTTATTAAACAGTTCACACTTAAGTGATAGTGTAAAACTTTCTCATGTGTTAACATGAGATAACTTCCCAGCGTTTGTAATGCAAGAACATAAGTGTTTTGCCTTTTTTTTCCCTGACTTATTGGATTGAACTTTCAATATATGTGAGATTTTGCTGTGCAAGTTTCAAAGCTTCTGTAGGCAAATGCAGAATCCAGAAAAAAAGCAGCAAATACACAGGCGAAGAACTTTACATTTATTTAAAGTGGATTATAAAAGCTTTAAAATGCCAAGCAGAAAAAATTCAGAAGATGTGATCTCAAATAATTAGTTTGTGTGTGCATCTTGATTTTCTAGTGCTTAACATTTTGTTTCTATGAAGTGAAGGTTTAAAGTCTCTGTTTTCAAGACAGACTTGTGTCACAAGCTTCAGCTCAACTGTGTTAAAGTGATCATGCCTTTTTGTCAAGCTTTTAAAGCCTGCAAATACCCATTGAAATTATTTCCTCCAAACAGAGAATTTAGCTGCCTAAATGAAAGGAGTGAGTAACTGAAATTACTTTTCCTAAACAGCTGAGGCCCTCTCTAACACGTTTCCTTCTTCAGCAAAGTCTTTGTTTTGCTCTGCAGGACCATGCACATGTATGTTGAGTTTCGCAGCGCTGCCTCTGGCTTGTGCGGATTATTTTTTATCAGGCTATACCTCTTTTCATTTTGATTAAATTGCCAGATACCTGACAATGGCATAAAGAATCCCACTGTGATATGGGTCAGTACCAGCCATCTAAATGGCTGCTGGGCCTTGCAATAGAGTAATAGGAAAACTGATGGCCTGCATCTGACTTACAGGTTGACTGGGAAGCTTAAGTGTGGCCACACAGAGCTGTGGCTTTGATTAGGAGAGCAGTGGGGGATGCCGGAAGTTTATCATTCTTGTTTCATCCTCTGCTACTTGTATTCCAGAACATTATCAGGTAGTTTCAATGAAAATATTAAGCATAAACCCAAACAAAGTACAAAAAACGTGAATTGGGAAGTCTTCATAGCAAGGTCGTTGGAGTTGCATTGATATTTTAAGCCAAATTGAAAGTTGTCTATCCTTTCAGGAGGTAAATTTATTACTAGATGCCTTTAACTTTGTACTGTATATATGGATAATGGAAGAACTTAAAAGGATGTGGAAAATGAAAGATTTCTTTTTCCCAATCACTTTTTTATTTTTATCTTTTTTTTCTCTCTAAAGATAAAGATACCTACTACTTCTTGTATTATTCAGGTCACATGCTACACTTCTGATTTACCTTCTTGACAGCCTGGTGTTGCCCCTCTCCCACATTGCTGTCCTTTCTATCTTGCCAGCTCTTTTGCCTTTGTTTTATATGTTTTTCTTGTGTGACTCCCATCCCCTTTGCATTGTACCTGCTTGCTTTGCATACAGAATGAGCTGGTTGGAGTAGTTCTCCTCTCCTCTCTGCTGAGCATGTTTGCCAAGCTGCAGGCTTGAATCAACTCTTGAGCTTGTCTGCCCTGTCCAGGTTCAAAGGGGCTTTTAGCTGTTTGGCTTTGCAAGAGCTACCACAAGTGACTAGTTTAATCTATCCTAAATTCTTTGTTTTATTGTTCTCTCTGTTCCTAGCAGTATACAGAAAGAGATAAGGAAAAATAACTGTCTTTTCCCCCTACCTGAAAAGACAGTGGATTGAAAAGATGCATTTTTGTGTAACTCTGTGTTTCTGTCTTTTCCCTTAAGCTGCTGCTCAAAGGGCTTTTATAATTGCTTCCTTTTGATTTGTGTTCAGTTTGTCCTAGGATAAAGTATTAAACAATTGCAAGTTGTCCCAACAGCACATGCCTCAGTCTTTTACTTTTACAATGACTCGGAGAAGAAGGTATTTAAGATCAGTGTTGAGAGTGTTGGCAGAAAAACACCGTGTTTTACCATTAACTGTGCGATGGCAGTACTGAAACCCAGCTCTGCAGTGCGAGACACCAGTTTCATCCTGAGGCAGGAACAGGGGAGTCCTTCCCAGCAGGTGATGGAAGGCAGATAGGCTCTGGCTTTGTCCCCCTGCCACAGAGGAAAAGGAGGAAGGTGTTAATGCTTCTGTAACCTGGGGAGAAAAGGTGATGGTTTGATGTGACTAGAAATGTATGAAGTAAAGAGGAGAACTTAGGTACAAGTGGAGTGGGAGATACCCCTGGGTTAAACAGAGGAAAAAGGGATTTCATGACAGAAGCAATATGCAAGGAAATCCAAATAGAACATCTGTTTGCAACAAGACAAAGGAATGCACACAGCTCTATCAAGCCAATTTTCAGCAGGTGTATTGGCTCTGCAGTGGCTTGTTCAATCTCAGTAGTCAAATTTTGGTTTCTTTCAAATCTTTGAGAGCTAATTTTAAGCAGTTAGTTTATGCTTGCTCGTTATCTTGTAATAGAGATTTGTTTGCTGTCTACTTCTTGAATTCACATCTTGTATCTGAATTCTGATTTCTTTTCGCTATAATCATAGGTTAGAAATTAAGAGAAACAGCAGCTCATGAAAAATCATAAACATGTTATTCCAAGTCCTGGAGCCCCATGAGCAATGTGCTGTGCAAATGCACACAAGCTGACTTTATTATGTGGTTGTTGTCTTCCCCTTCTTTCTCTTTGGAGCCCTTTCATTCTCTTCAAACCCCGCAGTTGTATTGCTCCCTGGTCAGCCTGGTGCCTGCATGGCAGTGGCAGTGGCTGTGGCAATGATTGATGTGGAGACTAAATTGCTAGACACAGTTAGTGAGTATTTCATGGAGCAGTTAGTCTGCAAACCAGAAGAGGGAGAAGCAGTTTTGTATGTGCTTCTGACCATTGTGTGCAGGATCTGGCTCAAAGTGTTACTGTCATTCTGTAAAAGTGTATTTACATCTCTTGCAGGGTCATCTGCCTCAATCTCTGAAAATCCCCTGCTTTGAGGGTTTTGTTTTTTAAAGAAAATTGCTTAAAATTAAAAAGCATATTAAAAAAAATTTATAAAATTGAAATCCTTGTAAGTGGCATGGGAACCACTTGAAGATGCCATGTGGGAGTGTTGGAGGAAATGCATGCACCTATCAAAGATAGTTAGTCCAAAAAGAAAATGGTGTGGCATAGTTAAACAGCAAGGCCAAAGGTGGTTACACAAAGCAGTTTTCACCATTTTTTAAAAGTTAAGTTTTGTCTGCAAGAGCGAAATACAAAGGTTCATAAATTCTAGCAGTATAAGGTAAGATTGCATACATTCAGCTAAGAAAGGTGTTTGAGGAACAATTTGCAGGAGGTATAAAATTAATCTTTTTGAAACACACTGTGAACAAGAAGCCTACTGGAGAATGCACAGGGCTAATAGATGATCTCTCCTTCTATCCTCTGGAAATAAAGCTCTATCAAAAAAGAAGCTGTTGTCTTACCTCTTGTATCCAAGTTCATTTTTGAGCTTGAAGAAGTTCTGAACTGGAACCTTTCGTTATGGAGGATGTATCAAAGGATCTCTCTTCAGACTGAAGTGTTGGTAGAAGCAATTATGGAACAAGCTTAAAAAGAAAAAGGAGAGATGAAAAAAAAAAGAAATAAACCAGATGGTATTTAAAAATGCCAGTTTCCAGAACTAGATGGTATTGAAAGGAGCTCAGGAATTAAAAAACCGAACTAGTAAATGTAAATGTGACCCTCTACTTAAAACTTGGCATTTGAACAATTTGAAAGTAAATTTTAAAAGCTCCTACTACTTAACAATAAGCTTAGCATCTGCAATGGGCAAAGTAGGAGAAATTATTACAGGAAGCAGAATTAGCAGATAGTTGGCTAGTACAGCACAGTGGGAGGCCCATGTGGCTTTTGCAGTAGAAAATCATGCCTGAATAATGTCGTAGGATCTGGAAAGGGATCAAAAACCATGTTTGCAAGGGAAGTTGAGTGGTTGTAGTACACTTCAGGTAGAAATGGTAACCGTATTTATCTTTGTGTGGTTTTTTTTCTGCTTTCGAACCTTTTTCTGGTCACAATCTTATGAAAAGATTCCAAATGAAGAACTTAAAATTTATTCTTAGATCTTAGGATACACTTTTTTTTTGCAACTTAAAATTAGTCTTCTAGATCTGAAATGCTATTGTGAGAAGAAGACTCTCTTAAATGAGAAGCTCAGTAACAGTATCTTGTTACTGAAAAACTATTAGAGCAGGCTTAACTTTTTTTTTCCATTTTATTCAGAACTGACTAATGGCCTATGCACTCCTCCAGCAATAAAATGCTCTCAATCACTGTTCATGCTTTAAGATGTTGTGTTGCAAAGATGTTTGTGCAGAAATTCGTGCTGTAAACTAACTAGTTTTATCTCTACTTGTGCAGCGATGGTAGTAAGTCATGGGTCTCACTGGGGCTTTTCAGTGTAAAGCTTGGGCTGATTGTAAAAAAAAAGTTTCATATCTGAGCTGAGGGTTGTTTGTCCTGCTGCTCTAACTTTAACTCTTTTGTTGTTGTTTGGGGTGGGGTGTTTTTTATTTTTTTCTCTTGTTTGTTTGGTTTTTCTTGTGTGTGTGCGTGTGTGGTTTTTTTTGTTGTTGTTGTTGTTGTGTTTGTTTGTTTTGTTTTCTTGGTGGTTTTTTTTTTTTATTGCTGGCTATGAGGCTTTAAGTGTTCGTATTGTACACTAAAACCAAGAAGTTAGACTTGATAGTCCAAAATCTAAGTGAAATTCAGTCTTAGAGAATTGAACCCTGGGGTAACAAATGGTTGATTTGTTTATTGGCTTATTTGTTTATTATGACTTGGAAGAGTGGGTTTGATGTAGAAAAAGGTGACAAATTCAACTGAAGAAGTTGATCATCAGACATACCTAGGTTAGGAGAAGTTTGGAGAAAAAGCAATTAAGGATAATGTGATGGGTAGAAATATGGGAAACTTTAAGACATTGAAGGAATTCTGAATTTGACGTGGGAATTAAAGGATTTGGAAGGCATTGAGGAGGCATCCTTTTTTTTAGGATTGTGTGAGGGAGGAGGACTGGTGGGGGAAAAGAAAAGGACGTGGGATGCTCTGTGTTATAACCTTAAGTAGATTGCAGTAGGGGAATCAGAGCAAGTGGAGATGAGGCTGTAGGTATTTCTGAGAGACTGGGGCCTTTCAGAACTGAAAGTGAGTGGAGAAGAGAAACAGAAGGATATCTGTAGCTCGGCAGTGGAGTGGAGACTGTTGGAACTGCTCTTTCCAGCTTTTAAAAGCCACAGTGGGTGAGCCTAGTGTATTTATCCTGGTTTTGGAAATAACTCAAATCCTTGAACTCTTAGCAGTTGCCTATCCAAAACTTATACATTAAGGGACTCCTTGTAGTACAGTGCTCATTTTGAGAATCATTGATAGAGAAACAGTTTATAAATAATAGAAGTGAAATCCTTGTAACTTTCCTGAATAAAATGCAAACTCTTGAGGGAAGGAGATGAGAAATTTCTGCATGCCCCAATTTTTCCATACCTTCACAGGTGCTTGGTTTGTCACATCAGCGTCAAGTTTCTTGGTCATAATTGCCCATATAGCACTCAGACTCATGCAGACACTTGCACTGCAATAGATGGATTATAAATCCATTGAATCAAAATAATCATCATGGAGTATAGTAAACTTTGTGTGAGATTTCTGTGAACTGCGTGTATATGCACCTTTTAATCCTTTCCATCATGAAAAGGCATTTTTGGCTTGATGAGATGTCGGTATGAAAAGTACTTGCACATAAAAAGATGTGCTTAGATTCATCTGCTATGGTAAATCCCTTTCAGCTGAAGTTCTGAATCTGCAAATTCTGACAGCTTTTTATTTAGTGATACAGCTGTTAGCACAGGTACATATGGTAGCGATGCTTGGAAATGCTACCTGTGAGTTCTTAAATATGTATAAAGCAAAGAATTCCTTTACCTTCATTTGGCATTTTTAAGGTAAACCACACTGGCTCTTGAAAATGTAATTTTAAATCTTCAACTACAAGGCTTTTTAAAAAATGATGGATTTTTTTTTTTCTTCAGAAATACAACTTAGGACCCTGAATCAGACAGCATTTAGTTGGAATTACTTCCTATATGCATCCACATCTCCATTTTTATATGGAGCATAGAGACTGAACTTTTCAATCCCTGAATCTAAAGACTTTATTAAAACAAATACAACAAATCTGACCAGATAAACCCAGGAAAACCTCAGGGTGAAGGAGAGTCAGTTACAAGGCTGGAAAACAAATTACTGTTTGTTTCACATGTCATTCAAGTGTGTTAGCTTTTCCTTAGTCCTTCTTTCAAACCCTGTTCATTCTTCCCTCTCAGTGTTTGCCCAGCTTAAGACAATCTGCATTTTCCATATTGAGATTTTTCCTCGGAGTCCCTGAGAAAATATCCTTACTCAGTCACCTTTTGATGCTCGACTGTGGTTCTGCTTTCTGAAGCTGTCAAGAACACTGTCAGTCTTAGCTGCCCTGTAGCTTCCCTACTTGCCATCTGTCCCAATCTGTCACGTGTGTGCTTCTTTACTATATTTTTAATGGCTGAGTGCTCAGTGTTTAGGGAAGACGTCTCCTTTCTTCTCTATCATCCCATTCCTGAAAACTGCTGGTTTAGTCTTTGTCACGTAGCATTTTATGAATTGCAGGGAGTTTTATGGTATACTGTGAAATGTAACCTCATGGAACAGTGAAAATATCAAATTCTGTAAAGGATGAACATACATTTGTATCTTTTTAGCGTAATATCATGTGGGTTTGCCATGCTTCTGTTTTCCTGAGTGCTTGCCACAGAGGCTTGTACTCGACTGTTTATATCAGTTACACACAGGAAAATAGTGTTTACTCTCATATTCCCCCAATGACAGTGACTTCACATTCTTTACAGCTATTAAGTGACCATTTTCGTTTTGCTTTGTAACTTTGATCAGAGCAGTCAAGGTGGTATTTTATTCCAATTATGTCAGTTCATATTCCTTTGCACCCCTTATGTTGTTCCTATGTATATGTGTGGATGTATTTTAGAGAGAAGAGGTAAGAAGTGTATTGTGGAGAAGAACTTGTTAGAAAAAAATGTCCTTAATATTTTCAAAGTGCGCAGGAAGAAATTTTAAGCTGATGACACCTCATTCGGTTTCTTTTTCTGTTGAAAGTAGGTCAAGACTGATTTTGGCCCTATTAAAATCAGAGTAGATTATTATTTTCTTATTTAACAGTGACTGGCTACTGAGTGTAAAGAAGGGAGTGGGGAGAAAGGGCCAAGGTACTTCTCTACTCCCCCTGTCTAGACACAGGATTTAATAGTATTGTTCAAGTATTGTTTGGTACTGCGTGCCTCTCAAGCTGAAGTGCCTGTGAGGAGAATGAACAGCAAAGGAGGGGCAGGTGGACAAGCAGCTCCAGAGCTGCAGTGGTAGTCCAGGGCTTCCTAGTGTTTCCTAGGAACTCAGGTGAGGCATCCCTTGCTTTATTTCCTTTTCTCCACTGCAATGTGTGTACCACCATCATTAATAACTGCTTTGGATGTAAATAACAATGGCATAATGACACTATAAAACCTTTTTATTTGACGTGAACAGAAGCAAACTTCGTACCTGCAGCTGATGGTATGAGTGTCTAATGCTTCTTCAACAACTGCTTTTCTCTTAAATTTCTTGAGGAATTGATAAAATGTGCAATTAACTGATAAGATTAGTGGGTGTAAACTTAATTACATTATACTCTACTTATGCAAAACCTACATGCACACTTTACTGTGGGACTTGAGACTTCATTTTGTTTAAGCTTTAGAGTGATTATATTCTTGCAGATTAGCCTTGCTATAGGTTATTTGATGTTCAGTTTTGAAGACCCACCTAGTTATATCATCTTGGTGGAAAGAGGACTGCAATTACCAAGGTATTTTAGGAAAACTATCTTAACACAGTTACTTGCTGTTCAGAGAGTAGTTTTTCAATGCTGTCAAGTTGAGAAAAACAAAAATTCTGATTTATATGGATTTAAGAGCCTTTTATGTTTATAGACATGGGTAATGAAACTCTGAAGTTCATCTGTTCTAATTTAGGAAATGCTAAATGTGTCTTTTTGTTATTGCCTAGCCTGTAGGCAAACTGTTCCCCCAGCGCACACAGTGTTTTATTTACAATTGCATAAGTGTCCCTGGTGCATGCTTTGGCAATTCAGTCACATATGTTGGGCAGTCCTATCAAATAGAAGATGCATTTGCATCTTCTGGCTGTTGGATGAAAGGGAAGGGGAGAAATGGTTTCCTCAAAAGAGAGCGGTTTTATTGGTTTGTTTGTTTTTGTTTTAGATACTTCTTACAGTGGCAGACAATGCTAATATCCATAGTTGGAGAAGATTTAAAGTCATGATGTCAGCAGCATCCTTGTTTCAGAAGATGGAATGGATGCTTATATATAGCTTCCCATATTCCTGTGCTGCTATTGAGAAATGGTAATAAACAGGGAGGTCAGCTCACTGAGCAGTCTTAAATAGATTATTGCTTGTTTCCACTGATCTCAGTACTTCAGACTGCTTGACTCAAATGCTTCATCTGGAACAAATCACTTAACTAAACTTACAGTTTGTGCTATGAAGATGCAGAGGCCACCCTCAGATCTCCACAAGTGATGCAAGTGAAAGACAACTTTTCTCAAACAAAGTAATGTAGAGGTTTCCTTAATAAAATGTGAGGTAGTGTTCACTTTCTAGTAGAAATCTTCATACAATGATCTAGGAATAATTTGCCAATTAATCAAAATAATTTGCTTCTTACTTTTAAGACAAGATCTGTTTATCCCTCCCTTCTTAAAGAACTCAGCTAACTATTTCAGAGATAACACAAAACCACAGGCTTCAGATTATTTGATAACTCTTTCAGAACTTTATCCTTTCAAGTAGGATCTAAAATGACCAGCTAATTTGATATTTACAATTTTTGAGGTGGTGTTGAGGTTTACACAAATCTGTGTTTTAAGATGTTTCGATGAGTTGCTCAGTGGCAACTGGCAGAGTTACACTGCTTTCAGCACTCCAGTAAAATAGGTAGTGGCTCAGATTTCTCTGACTTTTAGGTGATAGCAACAGCCAGCTAATCTTTATTAAATAAGGATGTAGCATTTGAGGGACCTATGGTCTCAATGCCACTGTTTGAAATCTATTAAAATTCTTCCTCATCTGGAATTCTGACTGCTTCAAAATCTACCTAGAATGAAGGTTTTTTTTTAATATTGGCTCCAAAATCTTCTGCCCTCCCCCAGTACAGTAATTTCCATAAGTGACAAACATAGTGAACAGGAGGGAGCTTAGTCCATCTTTTATTTGCACTGGAAAGCAAGGATAATGGTATTTTGTTTGAGTGCTACAGATTTCAGATAGTGTTTTTTCAGTATTTACTATAATACTCCAGGTTAAATTTTTTTTTTAATCTGATAATTGTAAAACATGGAATGGTATTCTGCTAGAATGACATAGCTGGAAGTCCACATGAAATGTTGTATCCATTTACAAAGTTTATTTAATGTGAATCATTAATTTTTCAGAGGAAGGTTTGCATCTACTACTCAAAAGCCTAGTTGATTTATAATAGTACCGATTATTTTCTTGTTGTACATAACTGTATAAAACGTGTTTGATCTATTTGGTAAAATAGCTGTCAGATCTCTTTTTTTTTTTTCTGTTCTCTTTGGCTGGACATTTTTTATGGAATAGAGCAGGAAATAAATCACAGTTGAGCTACTAGTTAATGAGATAGCTTTTCTGAAATGTTAAAGATTATAAAAAGCAAAATATTGAACTGTAGGTTTTTTTTTTTTTTAATGCAGGATGAACTAATGTTCATGGTAATCTACTCTTTTGACCACAAAGAATAGCATAATTATTTCAAGAGCTAATAATTTTCAATACAAATGTTTACGGAAATGAACAGGTATCTTCAGATTTGCGTTAAAGGTCAGGAAGATTATTTTGTTGAAGATTGGAAGTGAGAGTGAATAGTTATTGCCCTTAAAATCAGTACTGATTTTCACAGTTGCTGTAATGTTTAACCTTTTTAAAAATTACTTATTTGTCATTGTTTTGCATTACTAAGAAAGCCAGCTTGACGATATACATCTGCTTTGATGAGTGTAAGCGGCAATTATGCTTCGAATGTGTAGGTTTAAAAGGTGTTATGTATTTTGTATGTGAAGTGAATCAGGTATACTTGCTCACTGATAATGGTCTGTTAAGTATAACTTTTTATAAGTATAAAGGCAGTTGAGGGATTGAGAGGGGACAGCAGAATGTGCTTCAGGGGAAAACAGAGTCAATCACTTAATGGAAGAGAATAAACTAAATGACAGAAGCACCAAGTAAGGAAGAAAACCTGGCTATATGAAATCAAAACCAAATAGCCTGAAGAATAAGTGAGGATACTACTGGAATTACTATCTTTTTTTAAAGTAACATTCTTTCGAAGTGACTAAGAGTTGTGGGTGCCTAACTTCAGGGAGGGACTCCATTTTTAGACTTGAAGGCAGGCATCAGCTCTATAAATGTTGTGGAGAGGCTTTTTGTTTAAGATATTGCACCTAGTGCAAAACCTGGAAACTGAGGAAGAGGAGGATGTTACCTTAGGGTGCCTGAAATAAACTGGTTGTCTGCATTTAAACTTCTGTGTCTTATTTGACTGTGAATGTTTTCTGAGAACCACTGGATTGAGTAAAAATGACTTTGCATGCCCAGTTAACACACTTTTGAAGTGGTCTTAAATATTAACAGTAGTGTATATGTAGGCAGAGAAATGATTGTTCTTCTATTCCATCCTCAAAAGGTTGACTTGGTGGATTTTCTAGGACTGTATTCATTTCTATTTCTGCAAGGTGTCTATTATTGATGCCTCATGATTTCCAGGTCACATTACACACACCCAAGATGTGTGATTCAGCTACGGACATAGAATTCAGAGTTCTATGTCTTTTGTGGAATCTATAGTTAATTTGATTTTTTTTTTTTTAATGTTAATAACTTAAATATCTTCGATGTATTTTGGAAAAGCTGAAATAAGGCAAGAAGGAAAGAAACCGCCTAAGAAGTAATACTGTGTGTTTCAACATTTTGAAATCAGTTTCTCTGTTTATACCCCTAAGTGCCTTACCAGTGGAGGCTGCATCTGTCTCTGTGGAGAAACACAGGCACATCGAGTTTAGTTTTGTACACATCTGTAAGTACACAAATGTTCCTCAGGCAAAATGCTTGTTTTCCTTTAGTGCTGGATTGTTACTGTAGAGTGAATGTTTGCATGTATAAGTTAATTGAAGCCTAATGTGTTCGAACAAGAACTCTTAATAAAACACTGGTTTTTTTATAGGTAACATTTGAGGATTTTTAAAATGAAAGATTAAAATGTTGATAAAAGTAAAGTGGAATAATACAATGATCAGTATTTTGATGTCTTCTACCTGCTTGAATAGTAATATAATTAATTGTATGAGGTGGTTAAAGATGGTTCTAAATTTATTGTTAATTTTCTTTGATGGTAGAAAGACAGCAGTGCTAATTATAAACATTTTTAAAATTGACATCATGCTTAAGAAAAACCATAATTTAAGTGGTATGTTTTAAAGTTACCCCTTTGTCCCCTTATGCATGGGCAGCATGACACAACCTCTGGCTGCATAATCACTTGTACATTTCTTTCTGCCCCCTCGCCATCCCCCGCAGTCCTGCTTCATTCACTGAAGAGGATAGATGATATTAACTTCCTAAGACATTAATCAATATTTTATCTTAGCCTGGTTGTTCATTTTGAGCCCCAGGCTCTGTTTTCTGGAGTCTGTTAATTTCTGTGTGGATTTTCCTGTGGTTCTCATTGCTGTAATGTTTGTGTACCTCGCAAAAAAATTCAACACCCTTTTGAAGAATACAGAATCACAGAACAATGAAATATTTTGAGTTGGAATGGATTTTCAGAGATCACCTAGTCTGACCCCCTGCCATGGACAGTGTCACCTTCTACTAGATGAGGTTGCTCAAAGCCCCATCCCACCTGACCTTGAGTGTGTCAAGGGATGGACCTTCCACCTCTCTGGGCAGCCTGTTCCCTTGTGACACCTGTGGTGTCTCACCACCCTCATTACTTCAAATCCGATCTAAATCTACACTCTTTTAGTTTAAAACTATTACCTCCTGGTCTGTTTACTACTGTGTCAATACTGCTGGTAAAAAGACTCTCTCCACTTTGCTTATAAGGCCCTGTTTAAGTTTGAAAGCCTTCAGTTAGGTCTCCCTGGAGCCTTCTTTTCTCCAGGCTGAACAACCCCACTTCTCTCAGCCTTTCCTCACGGAAGAGGTGCTCCAGCCCTCTGATCACTTTCATGGCCCTCCTCTGGAGTCACTCCAACAGGTCCATGTCCTTATGTTGAGAGCCCTGAGCAGAGGAAGAGAAACACCTCCCTTGGCCTGTTGGGCAGGTTTCTTTTTGTGCAGGCCAAGAGACAGTTGCCTTTCTGGGCTGCAAGTGCACAGTGCTGGCTCTTGTCCAGTTTTTCATCTACCAATATCCCCAAGTCCTTCTCTGCAGGGCTGCTTATAATCCAATTGCAAGATTAAAAGGAAAAAAATTGTGTGTTTTAGTATTTGACCCCTTATTTTGCAGCTTCTGGTTTAGGTTGGCATAGAAAACTGTTTTATTAGCCACTTGGAGAACTGCCAAACTTATCGCAGCATCTGTCTTTTTAAGATGCTGTTTCTGATTGCCTCTGTAGTTGCAGATCCACAGGAGAAGATTTAGTCTTTTACTCCAATTAAATCACAGATAGACGTAAAAGAAGAAAAGGTGGGTAAGGAAAAGAACTTAGGAACAGGAAGGCAAGAGAAATAAAAAGCACCACATTCCATGTTCAGAATCTCTGGCCTAGTTCAACTGATTTATCCCTAGGGTGGATCTTTCCTAATCAATGACTAGGGCAAGGGTTCTTTGAAAATCATGGAAGATGTTCTTAAAGTATGGGTGCACAGTAACTCGAGATTTAGGTGTGTACAAGAAAACTTATTGGCAGAAATAAAATCTTAAAAAACTTAATAAAGTTTCTTGTTAATTTTATATTTAAGCAAACTTCCTTCGTCCAGTGTTTGTCCCTAGTCAGAGCACTTCTTGCAGCAGCCATCTGGTAAAAAGTCATGAGCACAATGTGTGAGTGTGCTTTGGCCTCTGTAAGTCTGGGAGCTACAATTACAGTAGAAAAGATATGGAGAGGAATTATATGTTGGCATTCCCCTCGCCTATCAGTAGGGTGAGAAACCTTTGATGGGCGGAGTTCTGTGACTGTTGTTGCGTTGGTTGCAAGTCCAGCACTGCAAGCGGTGCACCCGGTGTTTCTGTGGTAATGGGTGATGCTGTATTGACAGCTCTGCAGGGGGAGCTGATGTGACAGCCACCAAAAAAAAAAAAAACAAACCCGAAACCCCCCCCCCAGAAAGGCAAAAAGCCCTGTCAAGCCAGAGTATACTCATGGATACTTTGTTTCACTACATCTTTTGTTTAATTGAAAATTAAAGATGCTGCTAAATTTTGGATGCCTTAGGGGACTGTTCACATGTATCAGCTCTGATTTTTTCAAACTTTATCATGTTTGCGTGGTTTCTCATAGGCAAATTCCTGACATCCAAGTGATCTATGAAAGGTACCATTTAATATCTTAACGATTTCAAGCATTTCAAGTACAAGCAGAGTTTTTTTTTTAATTAATCTTTCTCTTGGAGTAACACCCAAGTGATTTCACAGAAATTTTTTCCTTACACTGCCTCTTATACATCTATGTCTCATTTTGTTGATCTACTGTTGTTCTTCTTCAGAATGTCTCCTAAGCCTTATACAGACAGTAAACAGGATATGTTTTAGCCTTACTGGCGAAAGCGTGACAAAACTTATCAGTAAATGGTAATAGAGCATGATAGGAGTCATTTAGCCATACTCTATAACCCATTTGTCCTCTAATAATAAAATACTGAGAGAAATTCAGTGGTTTGAAGAAACTTGTCTTTGAGCTGTTAGGGTCCAAATTATTGTAACCTGGAGTTAAAAGAGGTTCCTATCAATGTTTCATTTTCAAATCAGAAGTGTGAACCTCTTGTTCTACACTTAGCTTCTTGTATGCTCCTTGCCAGGTTTTATCGTATACTATTAAAAATGCTGCTACTAACTACTTAAGGGAATGAAAGTAATCTATATTGGAATAAATGAGTAACCACTGCAAATGGTTACTTTAGTAGATATCCGATCTTTATCTTGCATGAAAGACCTTACATCCTTGGTGATGGGTTTAGGTCTAGTTGGGATGTTCTTCTCAAGGTAACATTGGATCAAAGCAGGTTTTCTTCCAAAAATTGTTAGAAATCCTATGTTTGTGTGCTGTCAGCAGCTGAAGCAAGTTGTATATACAAATTTAACGAAAATGTCTTTTATCTTACCTCGTGCACAACTAGGAGCTATGCAAAAGAGAAGTTGATTGCCTTAAGTGTTCTGAAAAGTAAGAAAAATATTTCTTAGACATGTGAATCTGTTAAACGTGTAGGTTTTGAAACAGGCCAGTTTAGCAGTTGTAAATTAAATTTTGTGATGGTTCTTTGCTTCCAAATACTAGGTTGAGCCATTTTCTCTGGGTCAGACACAGCTGAATGTAATGAGTCTTTGTCCTGTTCAAATTACTTCTTCAAAATTTTATTTATGTTTTCAAGAAGCTGTTGTTACCTCCGTTTTTGCCATGCTGTGGTACATTGCTGTTAGTTCTCTTGCCACTCCTCATGTTTTAGCCTCTTGTTGCCTGTTGTGGTGCAGAGGTACTGAGAGTATGCTGTTTGAGGGAGTGAAGAAAATGGCAAAAATCAGTATGCTCTCCACAGCCTTTTCCAAGCTGGTATGGTATGTCTCTTTTGAGGGCTTTGGTGTGGTTGAAAGATATTATGTTGTCATATATAATGAATAGGAAATCTTAATCTCCTGGCTCTTTTGCATTTTAAAGAGTTATGTTGTATTTCTTAGTTTTATACTTCACCAGCAAGAGTGTTTTCTTTTTGGCAGTTCTTAAGAGATTCTTGTCTTTGATTAGAAGTTGTGTGAATAACAGCATACAGTTTATTTCTTGTCTGATGGAAATGTTAGTAATCACTTACAACACTGTTATCTTGTATTTGTAACTTTTTATTATTCCCATGAGAATATGTAACTATTATGGAAAGGCTTATTCAGAGATAAAAACATCTTCAAATTTGTATTGCAGAAAATACTTTCAGTGTTATCACAACACTTCAAGTTGTGTGTATTCTACAAGTACCTCTGACAGAGAACTAACCCTTAGCTTCTTGAAAATTAATTCTTCAGCTGTAAATTTACCTGGAGTTTGCATGGAGACTTCAGTGTAACTTAAAAAGATGGAAATACCTCTTTCAGTGTTCTTAGTATGCTTTCTGTGGCTTAAAAAAATTACTCGGTATTGTGAGAAAAAGAAAAGGAGTAAATTATTTACCTTAGGCTTTACTCCTTTTGAAACCAGCCTCTGAAACACGGCTAGACAAAGTCATGGAAAGAAAATTAATCCAGAGCCATTCAAAGGTGCCAAAAATACTTTAGGCACTTATCTGGCAGAATCATTGAATGCTGAGTTTTCAGGGAAGGCATTATTATCCACAACCCACATTTGCCTTGTTTTCTACACACCTGTGTAGCCCAAGCTGTGTCTCCGATTACTGAGTCTCCAATAAGACCACCGATCCTTATATTATCATCATAGTTATTTTTAAAATTTGATTTAAATTAAATTGAATTTAAACATATAGAACTACTTCAGAGGGACTTTCTTTACATAAAATGCATGGGAAGGCAATTTGACAAAATAAGCTTCTGGTATGTCTTTTTCCTTTAGTACATTTTAGACAATGCTTTGTTATAAATTTAAATGAAAATGGCAGATTATTTTATTAGCAGTCAGCTTTGTATCAATATTGAAGTCCGTTTCTGGTGGAACTGACATTACTGAACAGAACAGTTTTTTCTTAAAAAAAAACTTGGTGGGAAGTGAATAGACTCTGGGCAATAAAGTGGGAACAGTTTAAGAAATGCTTTTGGAGTTAAAACTTAGAAGGTATTCCAAATGTTCTGTGTGTTTTATGTAGCTGTTGTATTTCTGTAACTTGGGTAGCCTGCTGAAGGCTAAAACAAAATTGGAGTGAATGGGTTTTTTGAATGCTTCTGATTCAGTATAATATTAATCAAAAGGGCTTGGCAACTCTTTAGATGTTATGAGTACAAAAAGCAGATTCTGGTTGCCAGTGTTGTGAATGGTAGGTCAGTGCCTCTTCTTACACCTTAAAGCAGAAAAGTCATTGAAGTTATTTTATGAAATTGGTCCTTGTGTGAATCCATTGTTAAAATGTTAGCCAAACATTAGTTACAGTGTACACAGATCAGCTTAAAGTGACACTGTAACTAATGGAGAAAGAAAGTTGCAAAAGAACCTTCACATTGATCGATACTGTCTCTTTTATTTTAAAATTTTGACTTTTAATTTGGATATACAAAAGTTTAAGCATGTGACTGTACTCTGCAATTCTGTCTGCTCTACACAGTGCAATTTTCTTATGTTTCTTCGTTCTGTAGTTTGCTTTTTGAGACCTTATTATATGTGTGTTTCATTGTATCACAGAATGATCTTGGGCTCTGAGCAACCCCATCTAGGGAAAGATGTCCCTGCCTGTGGCAGGGAGGGTGGATTAGCTGATCCTCAAGCATCCCTTCCAACCCAAACCATTTAATGGTTCTGTGGTCTAGGTTGGGAGGGTCTTCTTTAGATCATCAACCCCAGAGGTCTCAGTCAGGAATCTTCTTGTTACAAGTTTAGATTTTATTATATTTTTTGAGAGTAACCAGTTCCTTTGGGTTGGTCTGGTGCCCATGTCTACCTCTGAACTTTTTTGGTGTGCAGTGAATGGTTTTTATAACATTCACTTATGCATAAAGATGAATTCCTTGAGGGTTTTTCGTATCTAGTCATGTGTGATACATATGCTTATTTTTGTGAATGTACTGGCCTGTGTGCTTCTGTCTCTAATTTAGTATTGTATGTTGAAAAGTAGTAGAAAATGGTAAGAAAGTGGTAAGAATTGCCTCCTAAAACATAATAAAACAAAACAACCCCCCAAATGAACCCAAACCTCCTCTCTACCTTATTAATAAAAAATTACAATGTTTAATCCCCCAGACTAATAAAGTATTTTTTGCATATGAATTACAGCATTGCTTTCTCAAGGCAGAGTAGTAAAAAAAGTACATTTTAGAAAACCAAAGATTTGTTTGAATCATATAGTAAGAATTCCTTATGTATAGCAAAACTGTAAAGCTTATTCTTAGTGATAAAATGGCTTAACATCTGCTCTGAATCTGCCATGTGCAGCTTCTGAAAAAAATTATGTGCCATTTAAAAGTTTTTAGTTGGAAGATTATTGAAATGTGGCAGGCTTTTATTTGAAGGATATTATAAATTAAGGTTATGTATAAGCATATGGAGAGTAAGATTAATCAAAGCCCTTCATGCCCACAGCAATTTATTATAGTAGTCAACGTCTCTCAAACTGTTGTCTAATTAATACTTTAGTTCTACAAGGTGTTAATTCAGATCCTTGAAACGTTAAGGATGCTGTTAGAGGGAGTTTTTGGGAAGATCTCATTGAGTGGCCTGTTCTGTAATAAAATATCCATCATAGGAGAAACTTTTCTGGTTTTATCCTGCAGTGTCTTCATATGTTGGTATGCTAGATGAAATAAAACTTAGCATAAGTTCAAGGCACTGGAAAATGTGGAAAGGAAAAGCTAATGCTTTGCTGCTTTGTCCAAACCTCTTAGTCACACAGCTGTGGGAGAACAACCCACTTCATGGCAATATGGAGAGTTTAATAGTGACTGGGATGCAGGACCAATACAGCCATTTCTGGAAATGTGGTCTGGCAAAAGAAGGGTTGTTTCTTTGTTTCTGAAATGTCTAAAACTAAGGAAATTGATAAGGGGTTTTTTATGGCACTAGGTACATGGTACAAGATGTCTCCCTATTTTATCTCTAGAAAGTAGTTGTGCTGTGGTTAAGCACATTGTATCTTTACTGTCTTCAAGGAGATCTTGTAGGCATTCATATGGATGGTAGTCCTGTGAGCTGCTTTAAAATGGATATGAAACTACAGCAGAAGACTTCCAGCCAGGATAAACTGGCACTTCCTCAAAAAAAGTCACTTCTCTCTTGTCTCAGTTACAGTGCCAATGCTTATTTCTCCTTCCCCACCCTTCCTCAACCCCAAAGCTCA
The DNA here is from genome assembly GCA_013397755.1 of Cnemophilus loriae. NCBI lineage: Eukaryota > Metazoa > Chordata > Aves > Passeriformes > Corvidae > Cnemophilus > Cnemophilus loriae. Next base: position 1,589,760 of record VZTF01017494.1, on the reverse strand, counting down.
TGTGGCTGTAAATTGAATTGTTTTGGAAATCTGTCTCAATTAAAATTAGCTATATTTACATTTGTGCAGCTGCATATAAGGGAAGCAAGATAGCTTGAGGATAACAACTGGGGCTAGGAGGGCTGAGACTTGATTCTTCTGCCAGCTTGATTAGTGCTGTGGGTTACAATCAATCAGTTGAGCTTAGCAGCTGTAGAAATATCACATACAGTTGCAGCTTTAGATCACTCTCAGATCATATTTGATGTGAAATTTTGCAGAATTTTCTGTCACGATTTACCATTTGCCATCACAATCTGCAGTTAGGATTCACCAGGCTTCACAGGTGATGTTTTCCAGCAGGAAAGAAACATGCATATGGAAACATCAGGCATACAGTCCTAAGGAGTCAAAAAGCATTAGGGAGATCCCCCATCCTTGAAAAGTTTTGACTAATCTTTTCCTTCACCAGGAAGAAACAGACTCAGAATTCCAATGCAAGAGAAAAAAGACGCTCACACTCTCTTAACCCAGAGAATATAAAGGCTGTGTTGGCTTTGGAGCATTAAGTTTAATAGGTGGCAGTATAAATCAACTTTGGAACCAGAGAAAAGTCTAATTTACTTTATACCCAAAGATGTTTTGCTGTTTCTTCGCTGTTGTTTTGTGGGATTTTTTTCCCTACTTTTTTTCCATCTCCTCTTTTTTTCTTCCTGGTTTTGATTTGCAGAACATCTTCTCCGGTTTTCTGTGCTCCTGTTTTGCTATTCTTACTGGGTTTTTTCCTCTCTTGTTCTGTGTTCTCAGTCTTGTTTCCTGTTTTAGTTCAGTTACTTCCTTGCTCCTTCTGTTTCCATGTATCTCCCACCCACCCAAGCATCAATCCCACCACCCGGTCGTGGGATTTGAAAAGCCTACCAGACTGAAAGCTGGTAGTTGATATTTGAAATAGAAAGCCATGCTGTCTAGAGGCAATGCCTGAGTGAGACACCAAAAAAACCCCACTCTTGTTCTCCTAGCCATCAGAAAAGGGATAATCCTGTGGACTTTTGGACTCTCCTGGGTAATGATGAAATATATACTTGTAAGTAATATATCTCTTGTAGGCAAGAGGTGCTTTTTATTTTTGTTGGCTCTCCATACAGTGTTGGAGAACATCTCATATTCCTGACATGTTCATCCCCTTCATGTTCCTGGGCCATTGTTAGTGAATACATTTTGTCATCTCCATCATCTTTTCGACAACTTGAGGTTTTCCTGTGAATTTCATTTCTGCCAGCAGAGCTCTGAAGATGGGAGATGCTTCTCAGCTGTATTACACGGATGTTGCTGTTATTACTGTGTACATTCTTTATATTTCAAGGTTGCTACCTGAGAGAAAGAGAAAATATTCCCAAGACATGTATGAAGCAGTCAGGTATGCCAGGTGTGGGTGTGAGGCGCTGGATTGGCCTTGGGGGGGATACAAGTGCCTGAGTGGGGGCAAGTCAACTAAGTGGCCAATCTTTTGAGTGGGCCCATAGGCTGGCAAGAAGGGAAGGGGGCTCAGGTTGACAAGATCAGGAAGCAGGAGTTGAGAGGCCTCCAGGGCAACAGTGTGGTTCCAGGACAGCCACAGCCGTGATGCTGCCTGCTGGTGGGGTCACCTTGTCCACGACCAGCTGGGGTGCCTCCCTATGGGCAGCTAGCATGAGGCCTTGGCACCCTCTGGAAGAGCTTGGCACCTAGGGAAGCATATGAAATGGTGTGTCTGGGGAGTAGGGATCTTAGAGTTTTTGGACTTTTTAACCACATAGATGGTCAAGATACTGGAGTGGGATGCCTCATTCAGTGTTGGAGTCTCTGTGCTTGGAAATGTTCACAAGCGAACACTGCCCAGTGCCATCTGATCAGACTGGCTTTATGCAGGTGTTTGGATATAGGAGACCTCCAGAGTCCTGTCCAACCAAAATTATTTTCTGATTTGGTGATGTACAAAGCAGACTTTCTGGATAGCTTATAGTTTTAGTGGCCTTTTTCTAACCTGAAGCCTTCTAGTATCTCATATGCAGCTTGGTTTATGGATGTTTGTAAATTGTCATTGTTGGCAAGATGCACACTAGCATGGAGAAAAGCATACAGAAAAAATAAGATTTGCCATGCTGGGTGAAATTCTGCGGTGTGTCGAGATGTCTTCACTACCAAACCTTTAAAAGAAAAAAAACCCAAACAACCAAGCAGCAAAGCCAGGGAGACAAAACGAAACAAACCCCAAAGGATTCTGTACGGTCAGTGTGCAACAATATTATGCTCTCTCTCTTTTCCTTAATTCTTTTGCCAGAAGCAATTGGGAATCTATATTTCATTAATTGTTAAATGTCCATTAATATCAGTCCCTTCTGAGTTTTGGTGTAGATGAACTCTGGCAACCATTGCTGAAGACTTATACAGAATGTAATGTTTTTTACTGTTTGCCACTTATTTTGTTGACTTTTTATTGGCTTATTTTACTGACTGCCCTCTTCAGCATGGAGGATAGATGAGTATTTAACTATCCACAGACATGCCGCAGAGACTTACAATTTTTTAATAACATAAAAGCAAACAACAACAATCTATTATTTATCTTCTATGGAAACCATTCTAATTCCTCTAAGACTCTCTGTATTAGATCTTCTGTGTGGCATTTAAGTTCACTCTGATGCCAGGATTTTACAGCTTTGCAGTATGTAGTATTATAAAGGAGGCCAAACTGATGAATTGCATAATGATGTATATACTTCCCTTGTTTTTCTCCAGTCCCTTGTTTTTGTTTGCGTAGATCAAGCTTTTTTAAACAGCAATTCCAATTTCAGTTTCACTGAACCATTCATATGGCAACTGAAAACCCTTTTCTTATTTAATAACTGTGAATTTATAATCTTTAATAGGCTATAAAAAGCTTAAATTTTTACTCCAAGAAGCCTTCAGTACTGTCAGAAATAATTAAGAAATAGGAATGTCTTGTCCATTTGAATGTCATTTGTCTTGATAGTTGCTTTCTGGAGATACTTAGGATTAATATGAATTCTGATATAGTGTGCATATACTTCTATTTTCATGATTCATTTCTGGACAGTGAGTCTCCTAAGTACATTGCCATGTGTTTATTGTTGGCTTTCATTATATGCCCTGTATGTAGTATAAGCAATCAAAACTCAGGAAAGAGGAAGCGTGAAATTCATAGCAAAAAAGAGATCCATATTGGATTGTTTGATAATGAAAGTTTTATGTCATAAAGCATGACAATTCTGGAGTAGTTTGACTTTTAATTCAGTATAGTTACTACTTGGAATCTAGGCTCTCTCCTCTCCCACATAGATGCCTCGTTCCTTTCCAAACATGCTAATCACTGTAGGGAGTGGTGGGGAGGATTGAAAGTGGCAGGGACAGGTTTGTGCATCTAAATGTGGTGATAAGAAAGCACAGACTTCTTTTATCATAGTAACTCTGGACTTTTTGCTGAGCACTCTTGAATGTTCATTTCTTGGGTTTTGTTTAGGAATTTTCCTTGTCTTAAGTAGGACTTGGAGTACCAGAAACAGAATACAGTATTTGTTTCAAAAAAACAGCAAAAGTAGTAAATCCAACCAGATATGGGCCGTGATGTAAGATAATGCTAATGGCTTATTCTAGATATCGGGTTCCACTTTTTTCCCCCTCTTACTTCTCCTAAGATGTTTGGAAACATTCTTCATCCTGATCCAGATGCTGGAAGAGTAAGGCAAATTATTTGTCAGGTATTGTTTAAGAATAATCTGCAACCAGGTGACAAAAAAGAGCCAGCAAGGGACATAATATTGCCGCTTAGTTGATCAAAAGGCTCTTAACTGATGCAAGTAAAATTGCTCTGCTTTGTAACATAAAATGACATTTAAATTTTTTTTTTAATGATGTTGTAAAATATCTGTACATGTTTTGATTTTCCTGGAAGGCTGTTCGTATGTTAAATGTGTTACCTAACCTTTGGAGTTATTCTACTGTTCTGAAAGTATAATTTTTTTAATTGCATGCCCATCAGATCCTGTATGTGTACCTGAAAGTGCTTTTCAACAAATTAGGCTTTAATTGTATTTCTCAGATAGCAATCGAAGTAACAGCTCTTTGTCTTTACATCCATATTGGAACCTAATATGGATTTATTAAATTGAGAAGCTTCTGTAAAATTACTTTGTCTTATTAATTGTACTGTTCACTTGGATGTGAAATATATGCAGTGCTCATCAGAGCTAAATGGTGGTGTGAACCTAAATAGAAATATGTTAAGATATAAAATTGTACATATGCTTTTTATTAGTGAATGAAACCAAGCCCTCATTTGTTTACCCTTGTAGAAAAAGATAATGAATGGAGAAGTGCATTTCTATCCATCTTGTTAGGATATTTTATGTATCATTTCTCCCAGATAAACCTGTCTTCTCTTTTTTTGCCTCATATTAAGCTGCATATGTTTTTGAAAAAAAAGTTAGACTTCTGTTTTCCTGTATTCATGCTTGGCAAACCTTTTACTTTTACAAATCTATTTTCTTGTATGATGTCTGTAACACCACCTGCTAATACTGCAGCAAGATATCTGCAGTTTTTTCCTCTATTTGTTGGTGAAATTGCCTTTACTTCATCTTTCAAAAGGCTCTTTGAAACTACACTCTTGTAATCCCGTTGTTTCTCATTGGGCACGTTTTTGTACTGCTGTATATGTGGGATCTGTGTGTCAGTGTTTCATGTCCACCTCAAAATGCTCATTCTTCATGTGAAAGTGCGTAAAGTTTTCCTGCCTCTTCAGTGCCCAGTCAGATTCCTAACTATAAAGGATCTGTATAACGAGTGGAACCAGTTGAACAAAATAAAATGAAAAAAAATCTGCCTATATCCTGCAGAAGAGGATGGTACTGGCAAAACTGGGTTACCACCTTGGGAATTTGTGCTTCCATGTGTGTCAGACACTGGTGCAACTTCCTAATTTTATTAGAGGACATGCTGCGTTTTAAGCAGCAAGCTTTTAGCTTTGCAGAACAGATTTTAGTTGGGTTAGTCTCTAACATAGGTTTTAATATATTTAAATGTAATTTTAGCTTGGGTAGTTAAAATTAATGTTTTAAATAAATTTTAGGTACAATTTTATTTCCCTTGGCGTTTTCCAGATTGGACAGTACAAGCATTTTAATACCATATCAAGGATGCTGATGTAAACTCTAGGAAGAAATACCTAAGATATAGGTTTGTTTTATGAAGCAAATTAGCTTATCATGGAGTAGTGATGTTAGGTTTTTGTTTAACAACTGTCAAGGTATATATGCAGAAAGGTGTCAAATGCCTTTGATGGTGGTCTGGGCAGTACCTTGTGCTGCTGCTATTGCAGTTAAAGGCAAGTATATCTGTTTCTGAACAAGCTCCACGGTCTGCATCTTGTGCAGAGCATGAACACGATAGAATAATGAAAGGTTTCAGTTCAGTGTTTTGAATATTGTAAGTAAAGTACTTGCAGGCAGTGAGTGTAGGGGATAAAAGTTAACTGGGATGTCCATAGACTAATGGAGAGGTATTGAGGTTTTTGTAGCCCAACAATGCTGTGTTGAAACAGCATTTGTTAATTGGCTGATGTGTTTGAGGAGAAAAAAATCTGCCTAGTTTTAGCATGGTTAATTTTTCTTTCATTTGCACATGGTACCTAAAAGAGAGCTCATTACTCTGCTTTAACTCTTACTCTATTGGGTTTGCATGGCCAGATTTTCATAGTGGGGCTGCTACAGAAGTGGCTTCTGTGAGAAGCTGCCAGCAGCTTTCCCCATGTCCAGCAGAGCCAATGCCGGCTGGCTCCAGGACAGACACTCTGCTGGCCAAAGCTGGGCCAATCGGGAATCATAGTAATGCCGCTGTGATAACATATTTAAGAAGAAGGGAAAAAAAAAATTTTAAAGTTTTACTGTGCAGTTGTAATTGCAGCGAGAGAAGAGCAGGGTGAGAATATATGAGAGGAAGAGCTCTGCTGACACCAAGGTCAGTGCAGAAGGAGGCAGAGGAGATGTTCCAGGTGCTGGAATTTGGATTCCTTTGCAGACCACGGTGCAGACCACGGTGAGGCAGCTGTGTCCCTGCAGCCCATGGAGGTCCATGGGGATTCAGACATCCACCTGCAGCCCACGGAGGAGCACACGCTGGAGGAGGTGTATGCCTGAGAGGAGGCTGCGAACCAGTGGGAGTCCCGTGGAGACAGGGTCCTGGCAGGGACCTGCACACCAGTGGAGAGAGGAGCCCATGCTGGAGCAGGGGCGCAACTCTTCTCCCCTAGCAGCAGCAGAAACAGTGCGTGATGAACTGACCATGACCCCCATTCCCTGTCTGCCTGAACCACTGGGGGGAGGAGGTGGAGCATGGGAAGGATGGAGGGATGGGGGAAAGGTGCTTTTTAAGATTTATTTTACTTCTCATTATCCTGCTCTGATTTTGTTAGCAATAAATTCAGTTAACATCCCAAATTCACGTCTGTTTTGCCCATGACAATAATTGATGAGTGATCTGTCACCTTATCTCAACCCATGGACCCTTCACTGTATTTCTCTCCCCTGTCCAGCTGTTTAAGGAAGTGAGAGAGTGGCTTTGGTGGGTGCCTGGCGTCTGGCCAGCATCAAACCACTACAGTCAGTAATTGCTTTGATGGTTTTAAGTGTTGCTGAATCAGTATTAGTACACTTCAAGTTATTTATACAGATTTGCTGTGTTAGTAACTTTTCAAAGAATAAATTCGCTATTTAAACCTAGCCTATTAAGGGGTCTTCTTTCATATCATCAGTAGTGAGGATACTCTCTCCTTTCCCCTTTTGTGATTTTGTAAATACTTGACTGCATTTATACCAGCATCTACTTCATTTGTCACTGTTGAATAGAAATTCTGTCTAGTTTTAGTAAAGTAACCTTTATAACAGCTTGTGCATAAATATTTTGATGGCTAATGGTTTTCAAGGAAATGAGAATGTTTTAAATTCACTGCTAAGAATGAGCTAATAGCTCTCTACTCTTGGGAAGTTAATACTTTATTGATATTTTGTAAAGTTTTTAAAAGTGGTTTTGGTGAACAATACTAAACAATGTAGCTTTTTGTCATTTAGTTGCAAAGCCTTAATGCCTTCCAAATATTAACTTTTTGAATATTCATTAATAGTCATCAAAACCTCCTCTTTGTAAGAATGTATCGACTGATCTAGTGAAGTGTTCACTAGTTTTTGTTCCTTCACTGCCCTATATAGTAAAATAGCTGTATTCACTCTAACAGCTCCATGTACTTTACATTCTATTTACTTTCAAGAGCAGCATTAAGATGTTTATAAATGCGGCTGTTAGACTTCTGCTTGTCTTGTTTTTTCAGTTTGGCCTAAGAATACTGGAAAACAATAAATAATGCTGGAGTGGTTTTTGAAATGTGTTTATGCTCATAATACCTGTATTAAAATTGTCCTTGCCTCCTCTACGTGCACAAGATTTTCTAGAAGGGGATATAACCACTGTAGTCAGTCTTAGGCAGCGCCTATGGCTATTTGCAAATGCCTTCTGGTTTTCTCTATGAAGTGAATATAAAAGGAGCTGTTGTGCATTAAGTTTTTTAAAATGGTACCTCTGCTTTGCCATCTCAGACTTGACAGGAAAAGGTGTAAGGTGGTACACCACGTTCTGATGCTACATGCTGCAAGATTGTCGTCTTGTTTGCCTGAACTTTGCCAGGGTTTTGTTGCCTTTGTAATGTGCAGCTGTCTGTAGGGACCACAGTCAAGCGGAGGGTAAAATCCAGACTTAAGGAAGCGAGATAACAAGGCTGTATGATTGTGGATGTTTAAAACTTGCTGCATAGCCAAATAAACACTCAAAAACTAAGAAATGTCATAATTTTCTGCCCTCTGTTGTAATCTGGCAGAGGGAATGAGACAGCTTTCAATGGCATGTTTGAAGGAGTCAGTTTAATCCTAAAAGCATGGGGCAGCGCAGAGGTCTTGTCAACACCTGACAATTCTGATGTGGATCATTCTTGTTGTGGCTGCTACTATTAACCACAAGATGGTGCAGTGAAATGAATTGCAGCTTTTACATATTCTTGCTTCCAAGTCAGTAATGCAGGAATATTTAGCTATCTGTGGTGCAGAAAAAAAATATTCAAAAGAAAGTTTCATCTAGAGGGAGTAATATGCTATTTTTAGAAATTTTCTGAATGGTGCCTAGTGCAGAGATGCTTATTTCATTGCAAAGTGATTAAACAGAATAGCAAAATGACTAAACTAGATAGTGGGTTATTTAAGCATTGGATATTATTGGTATTGAACTCTTATATGTGCAGTGTGTGTAAATGTGTAAAGGAATATTTAAAATTTAAAAGATTTATCCATGATTAAGGTGTGATTGTGATACAGAAAATTTTTTCTTCTAGATCTTTATGGCCTTGGTGGTTTTAATTTTTGTAGTGAAAAAACCAGTTATTTACCCTTATGATTTCCACTTTATTATAAATGGATATATGCAAACCTGAAATCAAAACAGCTGATTCTGGACCCAGCTGAGATTCAGGGATACCCTCTTGCGGTACAGCCTGAGGACAAATGCATGGTAGTGCATGATCCCAGTGGTAGTCTTCAGTAGTTTTACTACTAGAATAATGTTAGGAAGTATCCCTAGTATCTTTTTCTATCCTTTTCTTTCCTTTTTTTTCTTTCTTTTTTTTTCTTTCCTTTTCCCCTTTTCCCCTTTTTTTCCCCTTTTCCCCTTTTTTTCCCCTTTTCCCCTTTTTTTTCCCCTTTTCCCCTTTTTTTTCCCCTTTTCCCCTTTTT